>RJWM01005925.1:0-88041 GCA_004363535.1 Dasyprocta punctata | reverse complement strand
TGAGGTAGGCGGAGCGTTGTGAGTTCGAGGCCGGCTTGGGCTACAACGCGAGCACAAGGCTGGCCTGAGCTACATAGTGCGACCCTGCCTCAAAAAACTAGGGCCGGGAGTTTGGCTCAGTGCCTTAAGCGCCTGCTCTGGCAGGCGCGAGGTTGTGAGTTCAATCCCCGGTGCCGCAAAAAAAAAAAAAAAAAAAAAAGGATAGAAAGAACGAACAACCTGGTGGTGGTCTGGCGACCGTGCACACAAGCGCTGGTCCTGCGTCTGTGGCACCTGCTGGCCCCGGACACCAGCCCACGCGTGGTGGTGGCAGCTCTCCTGTTTGAAGCCAAGTCTTCACTTACAGGACGTGATTTTTCCCAGGCTTCTACATTAAAAGTTCTTCATGGAGCTGAGGAGTAGTTGGCAGTCTAAGTTCTTGTGGGCCCCGGCGAGCTGCGTTGGGGCTGAGCCAACCTGGGGGTGATGACCGACGGGGTGTGCAGCGGCCGGGGCTGTGGGCGTGGTCTGGGGAGACCATGGTCACAACAGTGGTCCTCTCTTTTGCAGCCTCCCAAGGTAAAGTGCTTGACCAGGATCTGGCACCCCAACATCACAGAGACGGGGGAAATCTGTCTGAGGTGAGCCGTCTTCCTTTGCCCTCGAGTGCCTGCGTGTGAGCCCCGGCCCCCCGCCGCCTCTGAGAGACGCTGCAGCACCTGTCCCCAGTCCCCGTTCCAGACGGGTCCTCCCACAGGGCCTGGGTGCCGGCCGTGCCTCTGGGGGCCTCACCTTCTCCGCCTCCTTTGCTGAGAGACCACCTTGCCTGCGTGGGCCTGGTTCTAGCTAAGGGGACAGAATAAGGCTGATGAAAGCCAGGAGAGGACATGGGGACAGTCAGGCAGACCTGGGGGGCCCTCCCTCTTCCCGGGGTCCCGGCCCTGTGCAGGCATCCTCTGCAGCCTGTGGCTCCCCAGTGGCGGGTGTTTCCGTGTATCCCCCGTGAGGAAGAGGCGGTGGGGGTCGCCACAGTGGTGCTCTGGGTCAGGCCGGAGCACAGTCCGCGGGCACGGTGTGGGGTGTGTGGGAGGCACCGGTGGGAGGGGAGGCGGGGCTCTCTCCCAGTCAGCCTGAGTGCTGCGATCTGGGTGTTCCCCAGACCCCAGCGCACTCTCCGCTTGCTCGGTCAGTGGCCACCAGTCACCTTGGGAGGGAAGCCCGAGTGCTGGGCCGCCTTCCTGTCCTGTCTCGGCAGCGCCACCCATGCCGGCGGCCGCCTCTGTCTGCGCACGCTGTCTCATGCTGTCTTCGCCTGCCCTGCGTGCCCTTAACTATGGAACCATAGCCCTGCCTCGGCTTCCCCTGCCGAGGGTGTGTGCTGGCTCTGCGGCGGGTGCCACTCCCCTGCCCATGCCCCGTGCCCCGGCCCGGGTCAGGACGGGGCCCAGAGTAGGAGTGCCCGGCTTCGCCTGGGCTCTTCTGGGAAATCAGATGACTAGCAGAGGGGGATGGCAGTGAGCAGGTGGTGACCTAACAAAAACTACCAACTTGGAGGAAACATTCAGTGTGTTATTAAAGTGATGGCACATGCCTGTAAGGCCTGCACTCGGAGGCTGAGGCAGGAGACTCGTAAGTTCAGACCCAGCCTGGGCAATTTAGCAAGACCCTGTCTCAAAATTAAAAAGGGCTGAGGGCGTGACTCCGTGTGAGGGCTCAGTCCCTATAACCACAAAACAAACAAAAAGCCACGAGCGCAAAACTGAAAGAGCAGAGCTCGCCGGGCAAATGTCCATCAGCGCTCGGGAGAAAGATGGGCAGTGCCCCGGGCAGGGCCTGCCAGCCACACGGAAGCGGACGGCAGGGCTGCCTTGGAGGGCACCCGGGGGTGGACGCTTGCACTGTCTGCACCGATGTGGTCTGCACGCAGCGCGTTTCCACGTGGTTGTGTGACTCGTGGGCTTGTGTTCACTGCTAGGGATTTAACCTAGGAAGTCCCACACCAGGTGCCGGTGTCCACTGAGGGCAGAGGGTGTGAGCTCGGCCAGACAGCTGATCCCTGGCTCTCCTGAGTCCAGAGCAAGAGGCCGCGCTGGCCACAAGCAGCACGGCTCTGGGGTCTCTGCCAGGTTCTGCCCACAGGGCCCTGTGGCACCCGGGCCTTCTCTGGGGCTCGGGAGCACGGCCCGCAGGTGGGGCTGCCGGGGCCCGCTGTGGTACCCTTTTGTGCTGCTCCAAGGCTGCCTGGTCTCCAGGGCCCCTGCTACATGCTGCCCCGTGGTCAGAGGCGCCTGTCAGCCTGGAGGCCCACGTCTGGAGCTTGGTGGTTGCACCTCTGCCGTGGGCCCAGAGTCTGAGATTTGGTACCGTCCCTAGGGCCCCTCTGTCCCCTTGCTTAGTGACCTCCTGCTGGCGGTGTCTGCACACACACCTACCTGGTGGCCCTGGTTCCTTGGCTGCCTGCCTGCAGGTGCGGCGTCCTCGTGCCACGCTGTGCTGCCGACAGGACACCCACGGGCCAGCTCAGTCCTCGGCTCCCTCCTGCCGCCTTTGCCGCTGAGTGAGCCAGGTGGTGGAGAGCGGTTTGCGTGTGCTGCGGAGTGGGGCAAGGCCGGGCATGGTCAGAAAGGGTTCCTGGCCCTGTGACACGCGCTCTGCTGGGTCAGAACACCCTTAGGACTCGGTCGGTGACTCCTGGAAAGCATTCAGACTGCAGCATTTCAGGTCCGCATACGTTGGAGTCACTGGTGCCTCTGTGGGATAGAAAGGCGTGCAGCCAGCTAGCAGGACATGTGATTTCCTGCTTCTCTTTTTAAAAGCTCAAAGTAAACTTGAGTGGTTAATTTAAGGTTGATTATATTTTTCTGATTTTCATAGACAAGCTAGGTTCTAGTTTTGATTCCAAGTCTACATCTATACATGCTCTCTCCTGCCCTAAATTGACTTACGTGAACTTGGACGAAGCCTGATGCTAGCATGTTAGCGCGGAGACCTCTGTGAAAATGTCCCATGCGTCAGAACGTGGGACACAGCCCCGCTTCACCCCGCTGGAGCTGGGGCGCCCCTGCTCCCCCCGGCCTGACCCAACCCACAGGCGCTGTGCTGCCTGGAAGTTTCCCTTTTGAAAAGCTGTTTTGAAAACCAGTCAACAGGGTGTCGCGTTCAGGAGCCGTGCGGCTGCGGGCCCAGGGGTTCGGGCTGCGGCGCTTCCCGGCCATGGGCCTGGAGCTTCCAGCGACGTGTTAGGAGTGTGCCTGACATGCAGGCAGCGACCCTGGAGCCCCGTCATTCCCAGTGTCGCTGTCGTCAGCGTCATTCTGTGACCCCCAAAGTGACAAGTGTTCTTTGTGTGTTGTTTGAAGTGTCTGGAAGCCTCCCTGTGAAGGACCGAAGGTCTGGGTGGGGTGAGGAGGAGGAGGCCGAGCTCCCTGGTGGGGCACCCGCGGCTCAGCCCACTGAGCGCCCTGCGTGTCTGTCTGTTTCAGTTTGCTGCGAGAACATTCAATTGACGGCACTGGCTGGGCTCCCACGAGAACACTGAAGGTGAGAGTCGGCGCCTCGGCCTCCGCCCTCCCCCGCTGCCGGGAAGGGCAGCGCGCAGCGGGTCGGCGCTGGCTGGGCCCGAGTCCTCGGGGTCAGCGGGTGGCGTCCAGGCGCCAGAGAGAAGCGCGGGCACGGGGACAGTCGGGGTTCTCAAGAGAAAGAGCTGCGGCTGGTGTGGCTCACTCCCTGGGGCCGGGACTCCCGTGGCGGGCGTCTGTCACCTGGAGGAAGGGACCTTGGGACCGCCACCCGCCCTGTGCCCCACTTCCTCCCAGGCTGCCCCGGCCTGGCCTCTCCGCTGCCCTGTGCAGGGGGCACCTGGGCCAGCCTGCTGAGCCTAAGGGCCCAGACGTGGCTCGCCCCGGGACTCCAGGGGCAGGGTAGGGGCCCGGTGGACGGAAGAAAGCAGGCGCGGGCACGCGGTACCCCAGAGGCGCAGTTGGTGTTAAAGGCCGCAGGTTTATGTGAAAGTGGCTTGGCCGGAGGCTGACATCTGTGGTGGTGGCGGGTGGGGGGGTTGCGGGTGGTGTCGGAGTGGCGGCCCTGGGGGTCCCTTGGATGCTGCTCACTCTGGAAGTGTGACGAAAGGCAGTTTCCATTTCCTGCCGTGGGAGCACCGCCTGCTGAAGACAGGTTTGCTGGGGCAAGGCGTGGTGTTTCCTGGTGCCCGGAGCCCAAACATGGCTTTGTGTTTTCTGTTTCAGGACGTTGTCTGGGGATTGAACTCGTTATTCACTGTAAGTATCCGACCGTGCGCCAGCTCCTTGACCTCCCTGCCCGGTTTGCAGGTCACCTGAAGGATGACCCCGGGGTCCTGGCCCGCCCCGCCCACGCCGGGCCCCTCCTCCGTTGCTCTCACGTGCAGAAGTGGAGCCGTGACACCAGGCCGCTGCAGTGGGGTGACCCTGGGGAGGCTGCAGCAGGCGGGGAGAGCGGCCGCCTGCTGCCCGCGGGCTGGCGGTCTCTAAGGCTGAAGCGAGGTTGGTGCTGTGTGCTTCAGCCTCCCCGCAGGGCCCTGACACCCGCGGGCAGGGACAGCGCTGAGACCCGGGCCTGAGGTCCTCCTCCTGTGGCGGTGAGGGCCCTGCCGGGGCTGTGGGCGGGACACGGGGTCCTGCTGTCATCTTCGTTCCTTGACTCATAAAAGGGCTTTCAGAGAAGCAAGTTTCAGGGATCTCTCTGAATTAGGGCCCCAGGGCTCTGGGGAGCAGCCCCTGTGGGCACAGTGCACCCACAGCTTGACTGCCGGCCACACTGAGCCCGCCGCTGGGCACCTCCTGTCCCCTTTCTGTCCCCCAGGATGGAACCCAGCACCTTCCCTCCGAGCTGCGTCCCCAGCCCTTTATTCATTCCTTTTTGTTTTGAGAGAGGGTGCTGCTAGGCTGTCCAGACTGGGCTCAGCCTCCACAGTGTGGACACACCAGGCTGGCACCGCCTCGCAGGCCACTGTTCTTACTGTAATCTTCAGCAAAAACTAGCAGATCCTCGAGCTAAGGTGTGGAAATCCGGTGCACCCCCACTCGCTCCCCATCTCCAAGCACCTCACGGGTTTCCAAGTCCTAAAGTCTATCAAAAGTATGCGTCCAATCTGCTGTGTTAGTCTGATCAATATCTTAGGGCAAACACGTGGTAAAGACATTAAACAATTATGTATCTAAAGTTGCCTTTCTACACATTAGGAATTGCTCAAAATACACACTTTTTTCCGGTTCCTAGACCTTGGAGTCTTAATTTTCCCATTCTGAATAACCTTAGGGTTTTACCGTTTTTCTTTGCTATGTCTCTGGGACATTACTGGTTACATACTTATTCCAAATCAAGAATACAGTCTTCCCCCTTTTTTTTTTTTTTTTTTCTCCTGGTACCAGGAATTGAACTCAGGACCTTTTGCTTGCTAGGCAGGCGCTTGTGCCACTGAGCTATGTCCCCAGCCCTACAACCCCCAAATTTACTGTAATTCCGAAAGAGGAGTATAATGCCTTGGCCGTGGCCCGTTGCGTGGACACTGCAAAGCAGTGCTGAGCTGGAGGGAGGGGAGCGCGCGGAGGAGCCGGACACAGATGGTTCTGGGTCAGGAAAGGAGGTGACCAGGGCTGCTGGGGCGGGGCGGGGCAGCCTGACTGTGCTGCCCACGGGGCCTGGCCCCAGGCCTTGAGAGGTGTCGGAAGGGCCAGCAGGGAGGTGAGCGAGGTCAGGGGAAAGGGGCACGTGTGCCAGGCAGCAAGGACGTTCAGAGGAAAACCAGTGCGCCCCAAAAGAGAGCGGGGCTTTGATCTGGAAGTACTCGCTGCCGCATGGCTGGGAACTAAGTCACCCCCAAACGCCCGGTCCGGCGGCCCTGTGTGGACGTCCCCGACCGCCTCCGCCCCTGCTGGAGGACCCCACATGCTCGGTGCTCTTGCGGCAGGAGGGCTGAGTCCCGAGGAGCCCTGGGCTCTCCCGGGGGCCTGGCCCTCGCTGCTCAGGTTCCCGTTGCTGCTTAGGTGACAGCGCGCAACGGCGGGGCAGCAGCTCGGCTCCCGCGCTCACTTGGGGTTTCTCTCGCCTCAGGATCTCTTGAATTTTGACGACCCACTGAATATCGAAGCTGCAGAACACCACTTGCGGGACAAGGTAAGCTGGCGATGGCGCCTCCCGCCCCGGCCGAGGGAAGCGGGTTTTATTCCACGCAGCTTCCTGGCAAAGGTCAGGGCAAGCGCTGTGCATCGGGCAGCGACTCCTCTCCCCTGGGCATAGGACAGCCAGGTGGTGTCGGGGCGCCTTCTGGCCCCCCCAGCTCCTGCATTTCACCTTTACCCCCCATCACGTGATCCTGGTCACGACTCTTGACCTTCAATTTCTTTTTTAAAAATTAACCCTTTCCCTCCTAGTCCCTGCGCAGAGTGCACGGCTTCATCTCCACAGCCGCCTTACCTTCCGGGGGGCGGCGCTGAGCGCCTCCTGTCACCGATCTCTCCTTGGTGGGCACGGAGGCTTTTCCCCTGGATAGCGCCCCAGCTGCTAGGAGTAGGTCAGCGGGCAGCCGCTGCGCCTCCAGGCCTGGCTGCTGGCGCTGTGCTCTGCAGAAGGGGTCTGGGCGGTGTGGGCAGGCACTGCTTCCCCCTGCCCCCAGGAGGCTCCTCGGGACCGGGGGTGCTCGGCCAGGGGCCTGAACCTCAGCCTGGGAGCGTGGCTCTGTCCATCTCGTCGGGCCTGCTCCTGGGGGGCGAGAGACACGTCAAAAACTCTGTTCCAGAAGATGGTTTGTCTAGGGACAGAAATCCAGGCCCGTTGGGGGAGAAGGGGCAGAGGAGCCGAGCTAGGACTGTCCTTCCTGTCTCCGGGGAGGTGGCAGCAGGCAGGGCCTTGTCCCATCCAGCAACAGGAAGCAGCTCTCGTCAGCTCAGCCACTGCCCCCCCGCCGGCCTCGCGGGCTCCCTGGGCTCAGAGCCTGAGCGTTTGTTGCACACCACAGGCTGGCACCGGCTCCCCGGCTCACCCTGGGTGCGGCAAGCAGAGGGAGGGACTAAGACAGTCCCGAGGGCCGGTGACGGCCAGAGGACTCAGGTCTTGGAGTCCCTTGCCTGGGATTTGCAGGACTTCCCGCTAAGTCGACAGCATGGCCTGGCCATGGGGACGCTGGCCGGGCCGCTGGGTGCACAGCCCGGTTGCTACAGGTCACAGGCCGGGCCGGGACGGAGTGGGGAGTTGGCAGCCGTCACCTGGGGCGAGGGCACCGCTGTTTCTCACTGAGAGCGGGAGCCAGTCGCAGGGCGGAGCTTTCCCAGCGCGGGAGAGTCGTGCTGCAGAGGCGCCAGTACTGATCCACACGGCCCAGCAGGGAGGCGCACAGCCCAGGATGAGGACTGTGTCCACCGCCCTGTCCCCTGGACAGGGAGGGCTGTGTGGCATTTCAGGGCACTTCGACTCCGTCCCGTGGGAGTCTCCTCCCATCCTGGGACAGTAGATCTGGGACAAACCTGAAGTGGTGGCCCAGATAGAGAGAACCGCCCTGCCGGTGGTGGCCTTGTCTACAGAGGCCTCCTGGTGCAGGGACAGCCCAGGCTTCCCGCTGTTGGGGTCGCTCTCCCAGCCCCGTCTCCCCCTGGCTGGCTGTGTGGGGTGGGGGCGGGGAGCCCCAGGGTGGCTGCGAGCCACAGGGCAGTCACGCTGGGCTGGAGAGCTGCAGCCCAGGGTCTCTCCCCGCCCGGGCCGCGTCCGCCCACCCCGCACAGCACGCAGAGTCTGCACACGGGGCCTCAGCCCTGCGCGTGCTCACCCTCCCGCTCCCTCCGCAGGAGGACTTCCGGAATAAAGTGGACGACTACATCAAGCGCTACGCCAGATGATGAGAGGAGGACGCCGCCGGCCTCTCCCGTCCTCACGCTCCCTGGCCCCGCGGGACCGACCCCGTCCTGTGGCCTCATTGTCCCGGCGAAGGCCGTCCTCCTGACTGCCCACTGTAGATGGGGAGCACGGCATAAATACAGCACGAAAGTGTCGGGCTCTCGGGCGTTGTCTGCTTCCCTTAACATGTTTACTCCCCAAACTGTGCTGTCCCGGCGGCGGGGGCAGCGAGCCGCGCACACTGTGACGAGCACGCTCCCGTAGCTTCCGCCGTGAATGCTGGCCCTGCTAGATGTGAAGCTTCCCGAATGCAGAGTCATTCACTGTAGCTCTTACTGAAATGCGCATTTTATTTAATGTAAGTATATTTTGGAACAGATTTGTAATTTGTACAATTCAATGCTTTTATTTTTTTCTACTCATTTAGTTTGTATTTTCATTGTGTAGAGCAGAGAGAGAGCTGTGGGGTGGAGCATCACTGACGGGGACAGAGCAGCTCAAAGCCACGCTGCTCGGTCCGTCCACACGCAGCCGGGCCGGCTCCTGGGCGCCTGAGGTGGCCAGGACATCTCGGAGCCCTTGGACACTGATCTGGGTGATGACGTCACAAAGGCAGGGGCCCTTTCCACACACGGCCAGGACCAAGGAGGGGCTGGCGGGTCCGCAGCGCTCACAGGACCGGACTCAGTAGCTTCTTGTCACAGTGCCAGGCCTCCTTTCCGCAGGACGGGAGAGCCCGGCCCGATGCGCCGAGCCTGCGCTGTCCCGGGGCTGCGTGGGGAGTCCCGAGGGCTTGGGGGACCAGGCTCCTGCTTGGCTGGGTAACACAGTCCGAGGAAGAGCCCTGCAGACCGGAACCGGCTAGATATCCGAGGGGTGAAATCACACGAAATCAGTGTGCGTCTGGTTCCTTTTGCTGCCTGCCCGGCACTCACGGCCCTGCGGCCTCCTGGCTGGCAGCGCCCAGGTCCCCTGCTGTTCTTGAGAGACTGAGGCGCGGTGACCCTGGCCCTGCTCAGGTCAGAGATGGGGCGTGTCAGAGCTGGTGCCCAGCAGGAAGGGCGGGGTGCACAGAAGGAACCCATTCCCAGCTGGTCTCGGAGGCACCCCCTTCCCGCTGCTGCGCCCCCACACACCCAGTTCTGCTCCTGGTACTCAGGGCTGCCTGGTGGAACTCTCTCCTGGGCGGCGTTTGCCCCAGGGGAAAGGGTGCCAGGGCCCGTCTCGCCATGGACAGCTACGCTCCACTCGGGCGAAAGACTGCTCTCTGGGCCACACTGAGCAGAATGCCAGCTCCTGGTTCTGACTGCAAAGGATTTGTGCTGTAGAAGACCCTTTCCCTATTTTCAGAGAGTAACTCTTAAGATGACATTTCAAAAATGGGCACAGTGGCACTTGCCTGTCTGTGACCCCAGAACTCGAGGCTGAGGCAGGAGGGTCGCTGTGAGTTAAAGGCCAGCCTGAACTACACAGTGAGGCCCTATCTCAAGAAAAGAGATTTCCAGATAGCCGAGTCATCCATTCTGTCCAGTGGAAATCGGGGGTCTGCTGCCCTCCCCCCCCCCCCGGCACAGCCAGGCTCAGCCCTCAGTGTACGGCACCCATGGGGCCCCCAACTCCAGGCTCCTGGCCTCACAGGCTCTCCACACTCGCAGGCCAAAGCAGCACCCTGGGCTCCACGCCACACGCCCCAGCTGACCTGTCCTGGGAGGGAATTGGCGAGGCCAAGAGGCTGGCCCTGGGCAGCTGGGCCCCCTGCTGGCTCCCACCCTGCTGTGCTGCTTCCGGTCAGCCTGCTTACCGCCCTCTGCTCAGAGGACTGGCCTGCGGGCCAGCCCTGCCCCAGGAAGCACCAGCAGCTGACTGCCGAGCAGCCTCTGGGAGGCTGAGGCAGGACCACCGCCTCTCGGACACACACGTCTGGCTCTCGCCCTGGATCTGCTTTCTCATTTGCTGTTTTTGAGGTGCTGACGGGGCTGCAGCAAGCCGTGTCTTGGGTTAGGGCCGGCTCACCTGTCTGCCCTCCTGCGCAGGCACCGCTAGGCATACGGGCCGGGGGTCGCCACTTACAGCTCGTGTGGCCGCACGGCGTCCTTGGTGCAGACCGCACGGGCGCCCCTCCGCCAAAGCTCACAAAGCAGGGAGCGACCCGGCCCCCTGAGCCCCTGCCAGGAGCAGGACACACCGGTGGCCCCGAGCCGAGACACCTGCCTGCCTCTCGGTCCCCATGCACCTTGGCCTGTGCTGGGGATCAAATGGGGCAGACTTTCCCACTGGAAGTCCTGTGACATTCCCGGCCGACTCCCAGTAGGGTACTGTTCATCCCATGGTGGTTTCCACCTTCACCTGCCCAAGGATTCTCAATCGTGCAGACTCAGATTTGTTACATTGACTATTTTTCATAAAACATGCTGCGTAAACGCGGAAATGTAGTTTCACCGTTCATCTGCCTAAGAACTTGGAAAGTGACAAACGCCGTGACGCCCCTGCCTGCCACTTCCCTCCCTGGCAGGAAGCGCCTAAGCGCTCACCGTCCGCCTTTCCTCCCACCTGGGCCCGTGGTCACCAGCACTGACTTACTGAAAGAATTAACGTTCAGAAAAAGTTCTTCAGAAAGCCCCAGGGTAGCCAGGTGTGGTGGGGCACACTTGTAATCCCCTCGGGAGGCTGAGGCAGGAAGATCGTAAGTTTGAGGCTAGCCTGGGCTACATAGCGAGTTTAAGGCCATTCCTGGACTACATCATCCGACCCTGTCTCAGAAAACCAACTTGCAGGGACCTCGACTTTCTGGCCAAGGAGACTGGCGTGGGGGACCTAGTGCAGAGGACGAGCTACCCACGGTGGTCACTCCCCTCGGCACCGACACGCAATACCCACAGTTTAGAGGAGGCGAGGTTCATTCTGACTCGCAGTGTAGTCACGCACAGCAGGCTCCACGGCGGAAACTGGCTGGCAGAGAGCTGCCCGGAGCGATGCCAGGGCCAGGGGGGAGGCACCGGGGACAGACATGCCCTCCCGGCCGCGCCCGCGCCTCCTCACTGGCGAGTACATCCCTGTGAGCACCCCGAAGGCCACACCACTAGGGGACAGGGAGAGCAGCAGGAGGGGCAGGGTCCTACTACAGGGCCAGGGCTGAGAGCTGCAGGCGTGGACTCTGTGTCCAGCACCTCTTTTGGGAAAGCGCACAGTCAAGACCTTCTCAGAGGAAGCAAGATGAGAAGAACGTTTGCTCACAGACCCGTCCGTAAGGACTGAGGAGCTGTAAACACAGGAAACAGTAGGAGAGGTTTTCATAAACCCCAGATAATGACTAAGTCACACTCTGAGGGTCCAGAGTGCCACTGGGGGCCGGGGGCAGAGGCCGTGACAGGCATTAAGTGCAGGTGAGCTGTCCTCACTTGGAGAGAACTGGAGACCAGCTCACGGTGTGGGCCTGGCCCGGCCCGGCCTGGACAGTGCGGTGACCATGGAGACGGAACCAGCACATGAGTGGATCTCAGCGGGACGGCCCTGGGTCCGGTCCCAGTCCCTGTCCCTGTCCCACAACGCTAAAGCACGGAGGAGATCTGAGTGAGACCAGAGGATTCAAGGTCCACACTGTGGCTGCAGCCAGAGATGTGACCACCACGGAGAACCAGGGGAAAGCCCAGAGCCCCTCCAACGGCAGCTCTGGGGTGCCTGGTAGTCACAAAGTAGAAGAGAAGCATCTGAAGAAAAAAGTGAAAACTCCAAATTGATGAAAGCTCAGCAGACCCAAAGCATGGGAACGTGAAGAAAAAAGCCACTACATGTCACGTCAAATCAAATCGCTTAAAGTCCATGACAGCAAAAACTTTTTTTTTTGGTACCGCAAATCAAACTCAGGACCTCACACTTGCCCAGGTGCTTGTGCCACTGAGCTAAACCACCAGCAACAGCAAAACTCAAAAGGCAGACAAGAAAATAAAATCAAAGACAGGAAAGGGAGACAGCGGATTTCTCACTGTAGACCATGCAAGCAAGAAAGTAGTGGAAAAGCATCTGTAAAGTACTGAAAGAAAAAATGGGCCAGAACTCGGGCTAAAGAAACTATCAAAGGTGAAGGCAGAGACGGGTGTGGTGGTACATGCCTGTACCCCCAGCACTGGGGAGGCTGAGGCAGGAGGACTGCATAAGTTCAAGGCAACCCTGGGCTACATATCAAGACCCTGTCGTAGAGACGGGAGGATATTTAAAAAGCAATAAAAGCTAAAAGACATCAATCACCCCAGTGCCTGTCACCCGAGACATCTATGGAGTTAGTTCAGGGCCTCTGTCTCAGCCGCACTGTCCGGGACAGTTCACTGCTGTCAGGCTGCCAGAGTACGGCAGGACTTTGAGCAGCATCTATAGCCGCAACTCCCTGTGGCCTGCGGCGCCCCCTGCCGGCAGGGCCGGAAGCGTCTCTGGTGCCCCAGCCGGCACTGGGGCCACTTGCCTCACACCTGTGTCTCTCTGAGCTCATCGCAGAACCCGAGCTCTTCCGCTGGGGCTTTCGGGTCAGATTCTCTGTTCAGCTGTGGATATTCTGTTCTTCGGCCCAGCTAGTGAATACTTTTGCTTTTTAAATACACACATCACGTGTTAGAGCAATTTTGGGTTCTCGTCAAAATTGTGCAGAGGTTCCCCGGGGCAGTAGTGCACTCCTGTAATCCCAGCACTTGGGAGGCTGAGGCAGGAGGATCTCTGTGAGTTTACGTTCAGCCTGGACTATATAGTGAGGTGCTGTCTCAAGAAAGAAAAACAAAATTGTACCAAGCCAGCACATCCTGCCTGTCCCAGGACACAACAGCCCCCGCTGTCTGCATCTGCAGTCGGACATTTGTCACAACTAACACCCCCCGAGTTGTCACCATTGCCCAAAGTCCACAGTTCACGTCTGGGGTCCTCCTGGGGTCGACAGCTGTGTGACTTATCCACCACTGTCCTATCGAACGAAACACTTCCACGTCCCTAAAAGTCCTCCGTGCTCTACCTACTCTTCTGGGCTTTCTGCGTGTTTTGTTTTGTTCTTGAGACGGGCTCTCACTCTGTAGCCCAGGCTGGCCTCACGCCCGGTTACCCTCCTGCCTCAGCCTCCCGAGCGCTGTCACTGCAGGCACGCACCACCACTCTGCCTCACGTGCCCTTTGGACTCGTTTCTCAAGCCTTCCAGGAAGGAGCACGCGCGCTCTCGGGCGCCTCTCCCGCCCTCCCACACTGCTGGGCTCCGCACTCGCGGCTCCCGGGCCTGTCCCCTTATTGCCCGGTGCCTCCTGGCCGGGCTGCATCTGGCCGGAAATGAGCTCTGGGAGTGGCAGGAAGTAGAGTCCTGGGGGGCCGGCAAGTTCTGGACCAGCAGCAGGCGGCCCCTGCGCTCGGGGGTCATGGTAATGAACGCGCGTGCCTCAGTTTCCTCCTCTATACAATGGGCGGCACGCCCACCTAGTGAGAGTTCTCAGGATTAAATCAGTGAATTCCTTGTGCCGGCCCAGCTCAGGCCTCGGGGACAGAAGCTGCGCTGTGCCAGGGAGGCGCGAGGTCAGAACCCGACCTCGGGGTCGCCCCTCCTCACCGCACAGCCAGCTCGGGGCGACAGGCCCCAAACGATCCCGCTCTCTCCCCCACCCCAGACAAGGAACCCACATCTTGGTCCCCAGCCCCGCATCCGTCCTCCCGCCTGCGTACCCCGGCTTAGCTACCAAGCAGCATCTCGGCTAGCAGCCTCAAATCCATCGCAAGGAATGGCTCTCATTTCACGCCATCAAAATCGCCCAGGAAGCGAAGGGCACATGCCCGGCGGAATCGCACTTCTACGCGGGACACTCGGGTCCAGGGGCGCAAGGCTCCAGTCTTCGGGGCACTCCGCGCGGTGCCTGGCCCTGCCTCGCGCACAGCGTCAGCTGCTGCCGCGCCAAACGTTGCACCGCGCATCCCGGCACTTTTCTCCAACCCAAGTTTGCAACGTAGAGTGGAGCCGCACGGCCTGGCTCTCACAGGAGTCAGGGCCCGTCGGAGAGGCGGACAGCCGCACGCGAGCACCGCGGCTCCCAGGCCGGGTCTCCGGTGCCCGCCCGACCGAAGCCCGTGGCATACAGCACAGATCCCAGGCTCCCGGAAGTGGGAGCGGAGTCCTCGCTGGGAAGGCGCTCCGTGGGCCCCGCCCCCGGCCATCACCTGACCGCTCATGACCAATCATCCTGTTTTTTCTCCCCCACCTCCCTCTGGAGCTCGCGGATTGGCTGGAGGTGCGCCTCTCAGCCAATCCGGATGCAGCCCCGCCTCCCCGCGGCTCTCGAGCCCCCAAGTCGCGCACCGAGGCCGGGGGGTGGTACGGGGAATGCGGCCGCGATGGAGGCGGCGGCGCCGGCGAGTGACGCGCGGGGACGGGGACCTGAGGGGAGCCCGTCCGACGGCTGCCGAGAGAAGAGCCCGCCCGAGAGGTACGTGTCTGGGGAGCAGGGAGCCGCCCGCGCCCCCGCGGGGAGCCCTGGGGCGTCACGGGCGAGGTACCGGAGGGGGCCGGCCCGGGGGTTCTGGGTCGGGGTGGTCGCTATTGGAATCGGGCTCACCCTCGGGATCGTGGATCACCCTCGGGGCCGGGGTTGTCATCCTCGGGATTGGGGGTCACCCTCGCGGTTGGGGGGGTCATCTTTGGGCCGCGGTTGTCACCCTCGGGGTCAGAGGTCACCCTTGGGGCTAGTTGTCACCCTTGGGATCGGGGGTCTCCCTCGGGGCCGGGGTTGTCACTCACGAGATCCGAGGTCAGCCTCGGCCCCGGGTTGTCACTGTCGGGACTGGGGGTCACCCTCGGGGCCTGGGTTGTCACGCTCAGGACTGGGGTCACTCTCCGGGCTGGAGTTGACACTCGGGGCTGGGGTTATCATTCGTGGCTGGAGGTCCTTCACGGGCTCAGGAGTCACTCGCGGGCGTCAGGAGTTCCCCGGTTAGCGTGTCTCCTGGGAATTCCTAACTCAGGGTGCTGAGAAGCGAAGGAGACAGGAGACCCCCCGGGCGTGGGCAGTGGGCTGGGCAGCGCTGCAAATCTTCATTCTGGGCCGCCGAGGGGTCCTGGGGAGCCGGGATCCCCTGAGGGTGGGGGAGGGCATGCAGGTCTGAGCTGGTGAGGGCTCTGGGCTTTAATTCTGTGTTAAAGGACTCCTGCTGCTTCCTGGAGAGAGGATCCAGGCGGTCGTGGACAGGGGAGGAGGAGGGGGCTGAGGACCTTTCCCGATAAACGGGGAGGTGGGTGACCCCTGCAGGGAGTGAGGAGGTGCCCACGCTGGTGCTGAGATCCCCAGGTCTCCTGAGGGCACTGTGCACATTGCTGTTTGAATCTACTTCTTCTAGTCCAGGAGTGTGTGCCAGGTGTGCCCCAGCCTGCCATGTGAGGACTGTGTGGTGTGTGTGTGTGTGTGTGCGTGCACGCATGCACATGCCCACCTGTGCGTCAGTCTTTAAAATCTGGGTCCCTGGTGAGTCCCCCATTCACTGTGGCCGGGCACTGTGCTGGGGACAGGCATGGCTGAGCTTTCCCGTCCAACACTGGGAGCACTTTCAGGAAGTAGCAAGTAGTGGAGGGAAGTCACCCTAACACTGATGTGAGCTGCAAGCCACAGATGAGCTCAGCAGTCACTTGGGTGCCTAGGAACCCTTGTTTGTGGGCAGCCTGGGGTACTGAGACACTACCGACGCAGTATGGGTCCAGTACTGTGGATCAGGGGCTTGTACAGCCCAGAGTAAAGGCAGTGCTGGAAATTAATGCACGTATTGTGCCCAATCTACAGCTTTTTAAAAGAATTTTGTTATCAGATGTTTGCAGTGCGTGACAGTGACATTCATGGAGGGGACTTGGTCCTTGTACATAACAGGATCCTTTTTCCATCCCCTCCCCCTCCAGTCTCCAGCCGAAGTTAATAATTGTACTTGTGTTTTCGTGTGGGTGGCTTTACACGCTGTCATTGACTTCATAGCCAAGTAAAAAGTGACTGGTATCAGGCGAGGCGGCCTCCGGAAGGGAGCAGTGCAGGTTCTGGTGCTGGTAAAAAGGTTCCCAGAGAAACTCCCCTCGGTGATGGCGCGGTCCGGGGTAGAGTGCGAGTCATCAGAGGGCAGATACTGAGCCACGTGGCCTCCTGGAAGGCCGGGAGGGGAGAGGGAGCGGGATCCAGAGACCGCAGGTGGGGTGGTGACATTCTCCGCAAGGCCGCCCTAACAGCCGGCCCAGGCAGGAAGTGGAGCCTTGGCCCAGGGAATAAGAAAAGCTACTGGTGGAGATCCGGAGCCCACAAAAAGTTCCCGGGGACATGCTGCCCGCTTCACAGCCCTCGGGAGGGTAATCCAGGCCCACACACTTTAGTCCTACCCAGCGGCAGGAGAGATTGTGAACCTCTGCATGTGTAAAAACACCACCAGCAGCCGGGTGTGTTGGCACACGCCTGTAATCCCAGCACTTGGGAGGCTGGGGCAGGAGGATCACCGGAAGTTGGAGGCCAGCCTTGGCTACACAGAGTTCAAGGCCAGCCTGCACTACATAGGAAGACCTTGTTTCAAAAAAATGAAATACAAACAAACAACAAAAACCCACAAGTGGCAAGCAAGGAATAGACTGTTAGAACCCATGCCTCCAAGTCCCGTGGGCGAGGGAGCCCCGAGCACCCCACGCGGGCTCCAGCTGAGAGCAGCTGCCTCCCCCTGGCCCCGGCCCCGGCCCCGGCCCTTCCCTCCCAGGCGCCCGCTCTCCTCCCGCAGGCGGGTGTACATGGACTACAACGCGACCACGCCGCTGGAGCCAGAGGTCATCCAGGTCATGACGGAGGCCATGCAGGAAGCCTGGGGAAACCCCAGCAGCCCCTACCCGGCAGGTAATCCTGGCAGCGGCGGGTCTGGGTCCAACACTTCCTGTGAACTGCACGTCTCTAGCCGTCTTTCTTTCATGTGTGGAGTCTGGATGTGTAGCTGGACTTGCCAGTGCCACCAGCAGGAACTTCTGGAGTTTAATCTTTAACGTGCGCTCCTGTCACCCTGGCCCAGATGCGAAAGGTCTTTGATAAAGGTCCCCAGATACCCTGTGCCCAGCCCAGCCCGCGCACGCCTGTCACAGAGCCCGCGGGCCGGCCCCTGCAGCCAGGGTCACTGCCGCCCTGGCTTTTCTTAGACGGGAAAGTCACTCTTGGATTCGTTACTCTAGTCATAACTGTTGTTATTTATCTCCTGGTATGTTCTTCTAACTCAGACCTTTCAATTGGAGATTGTGCCAAATAACTTGTCCCAAGTCGTTAGGGCCCAGGCAGCCCTGCGTGGTGGTTTCAGATGGGCGGGCTGCAGCCTCTCCTCGCCTGTGGGGCGTTTATCACAGATGCCGAGCTGAGTTAGCTGAGCTGTGAGTTCTGACAGCTGAAGTGACGCTTCGAGCAGCCAAGGCCCTGCTCCGGGGCTGGCGGGTCTGCCCACGCACAGCCCACGGTCTGGCTGTTTCACAGCCCTTGTGGATTAAGTTCCCCAGCAGCCGGGCAGGGGACAGCTTCCCTGCCACACCAATGGCTGCTCCGTGCCAGCCACTGCCCTGGGACCACTGAGGCTCCTGATGTGTTTATCAGACGGGGCCGATGTTAAGGGAGACCTCGAGGCCATGCAGAAGGATGTCTGAAACCTGCGATGTGTTCCACAGCCTCGCTTACAGTAGCGAAAAATTAAAACTGGGATGAGCTCGGTGTTGGTCAGTCGTGGGCTGACTTTCCACGCCGTGAAGCCCCCTGGGGTCCAGTGAGGGGGACAGCCCGGGGACAGCAGCCACCCTGCTCACCTGGGAAAGGCACCTTACCCAGGACACGCACCTGATTCCAGTATTGCCCCCGCACACACACACAAAAGCATGTGTCTGGGCAAGTATGGAAAGAATATTACATCGTTTTGCCCTGAGAGACAGATGGCCCAGAATGATGGCGGCCCACACAGCTTGCTGGGGGTTTCTCGAACTCAGTCGGGGCCCATGGTGTGCTCCCGTTACCAGGGACGGGCCCGTCCTGTCTTCCTCTCTGTCCTCGGAGTACCTCCGACCCTTGTGGTCAAGATGGCCGCTCCAGCTCAAGCCATCACGCCAGCCGTCCTGCCTGCGGGAGGGAGAAAGGCATGCCTGCGTCATAAGAGGACGCATCTAGCAGGTGCATGTGACACTGTCCAGAGCTTGGCTCCATGGTCACAAGTAACTTTAATGCAGGTCGGGCAATGCAGTCTTAGTCCCGGGCAGCCTGGCTGGCTGGAACTGAGGCCCATGCCACCCGGGGGGTGTGGGGACCCCAGCCACTGAGCACAGGTGGCCTTTGGCACGCCGCCCCTGCCGCTCCTCCCCCTCGGTGTGCACCTGCCCCTGCAGACCCCGCCTGGCCCACCGTGCGTGGCCGGTCTGATCTGGGTGCCGCTGTCCTGCATGGATACTGTCAGCGAGCGCCTGGGAGGTCGGCGGAGCAGTGAGGGCCGGCTCAGCGTCAAGGGCCCTGGCTGGTCCCAGAGGGAGGGTTCAGGACTTCTCCCGCCATGACTGCAGTTGGGACACTTGCGATCCCAATCCTCAGGGAGGCAGAGGCAGGAAGATCTCAAGTTCAAGTCCATTCTGGGCAGTTTAGCAATTGAGTGAAACCCTATCTTAAAGTAATAAATACGGAAAGGGCTGGAGCTGTAGCTTAGTGCATGGGGCTTGGTTGGGCTCAGTCCCAGCACCATGAAGAGAAGGGAGAAGAAAGGAGAGAATCAGAAATTCCCCGAATGTCTTCCAGTTCGGGACAGGGTGTCACACTCAGAGTGGTGACCTCCCGGGAGGACAGTAGCAGGAAGGTGGCCCCCCCAGGGAGCAGGTGGGGCACATCCAGAGGCCCGGGCTAAGCAAGGAGCAGGGGCCGGGGGCAGCGCTGGGTAAAGTACATCGCTAACTAACACGACCTCGACCACCACTAACACTGGACACCATGAGAATCGCTTTGCATCATTATTTTTGCCTCATTTTTTACACTTACATTTTATGATGTTTTGTAATATATATTTTAGTAGTGCCTGCTTTCTCAAATATGTTTTACCAATAAGATTGGATAGTGCCGGGCATGGTGGTGCACACCCGTCATCCCAGCGCTCGGGAGGCTGAGGCAGGAGGAGCACCACGCGTTGAGGCCAGCCTGGGCTGCATAGTGAGGCAACCCCGGGGCCAGCCGCAGCAGGAGTCCAAGCCCGCGCTGGGCCGCTTCGCTGTCCTGCAGTGTGATCGCGCGTGCTGTCGCCTCCTTCCCTTCTCCTGGCAGACGGGCACAGCGTCCCCCTCCTCTCGCGTCCGGTAAGAGGAAGGCCGCGCCCCGTTTCTGTGTGGCCGTCGCTGGGCGCTGACGCTGCCGTGTCCCGGGCCGGCGCCCTCCTCGGCCTCGTGCGTCTCCCTGTAGCTCTGGGCTGTGTGTGGTGACAGCTTCTCTCTGGGTCCCTCAAGGTCGAAAGGCCAAGGCCCTCATCGGGGCGGCGCGGGAGGCCCTGGCGCGCATGCTGGGCGGGAAGCCCGAGGACATCGTCTTCACCTCCGGGGGCACCGAGGTAAGCCGCGCCCTGCCCCGCACAGGAGCGCTGGGCGCCTTGGTAGTGGACTCGCGCCAGCGACTCACACAGCAGCCTGAAGCCTGGGAGGAACACGGGGGTGCCGGCCGGCTCTGCGGAGACCTGGGCGCGCGCAGCGCCTCTGCGCGGTCGGGGTCGGGCCCACCGTGGGGCATGCGCAGTGTGCGGCGCAGACCCCGGCATGGGGCCCACCCTGCGGCATGCGCAGTTCGCGGCGCAGACCCCGGCATCGGGCCCACCGTGGGGCATGCGCAGTTCGCGGCGCAGACCCTGGCATGGGGCCCACCGTGGGGCATGCGCAGTGTGCGGCGCAGACCCCGGCATGGGGCCCACCGTGGGGCATGCGCAGTTCGCGGCGCAGACCCTGGCATCGGGCCCACCGTGGGGCGTGCGCAGTGTGCGGCGCAGACCCCGGCATCGGGCCCACCGTGGGGCATGCGCAGTGCGCGGCGCAGACCCCGGCATCAGGCCCACTGTGGGGCATGCGCAATGCACGGCACAGACCCGCGCTTCGCTGGCGCCCCGCTCCTTTGCGTCTTCTGGGCCACTGTGCGCAGGCGAGTGGGAAAGCACGGCCTCCCTCGGACAAGGACGTCACTGTCCGTCGGATCATCTTTATGTGGCCACTGCTGTGGGCCCTGGTCCCTGTGTGACCAGAGGACCCTTCCCTGGGATTTCAGGGCCACTGCACCACCCAGGTCCTCGAGGCCCAGCTCTTCCCAACCCAGACTCACTGTGTGGAAGTGTTTCCTTTGTTTCTTTTTTGGGGGTGAAGGGGAATGGAGTGTTTTGTTCTGTTTTGTTTTGGTTTTGGGATTTTGAGAAGGCCTCACTGTGTAATTCAGGCTGGCCTTGAACTCATGATGAAGCGCAGGCTGGCTTCAAACTCTCAGTGATCCTCCCGCCTCAGCCTCCCAAGTGCTGGGATTACGGGCGTGTGCCCCTCCACCTGGCACTGGAGTTTGTGCTTTCTGCCAGGCAGCGACTTGGCCTCTGACAGCCCCCCCGCCTTTGTAAGAGGCACATCTGCGTCCCCATCGCTGGCCAGGTTCTTGCCACACAGCCCAGGCGAGCACCCATGTTGGTGTCCCGGCCCCTCCGCAGGTGCACTCGTCAGATGTAGGTGACACTGGAGCCTTGGGCAGAGCCGGGCAGAGGGCAGCGTCAACAAGCTGCGCCCTGGGGCTTCTGCTCCTTGAATGGACCGAATTTTTAACTTCAAAGAAAACACAGTTTAATTTCATATATATAAAGATCAACCCAGGCGCATGCCTATAATCCTAGCACTTGGGAGGCTGAGGCATGAGGATCGCTGTGAGTTCAAGGTCAGCCTAGACTGCACGTCGAGACCCAGTCTCAAAAAACAAAAACAGAAAAGATCAAAGCTAGACCAAACGCTATCATTTTGGGAGGCTTCTTGGGAAGAAAAAGCAGAAAGAAAGCAAGGCAAGGTTGCCCTGGAGAATCCGGGGAGCCAGGCTCTGCGGGGGGGGGGGGGACACGACGACGGTCTGCCTCAGGGCTCGTGCTCTTCTGCTCACGCCCTTCCTGCTGTGTTCACCGTCCCGGGAAGCGGCTGGCTGTGTGACTTGTCCTCCTCACTTTCTCACGCCCGCCCGAGAGCCTCGGTGTTACAACTGAATACGCACGGAGCTTTCTTCCCCTTCGGCCTTTCCAAGGTGTTATTTTTGCAAATGCGTCTGCAGCTGTCCTTCTTAGACAAATGGAGGGTTCTGTCCATCCAGCTTGCTGCCTTCTCACTGATGACCGCGCAGGCCGCCTTGGCACTCAGTGGCTTCGAAACCCATGCAGTTCAGATTTGCTGCATTTTGAATCGGAAATGCTGGCGGGGCCTCAGCCCGAGTGTGGAGCTCGTGGGCAAGCAGGAGCTGGCGGGACGCTCAGCCTCTCAGCCGAGCGCTTTGCTGGGCCCCGAGGCCCGGGCGCTGGTCAGAGTCCGGAACCGGTTAGCATGCGTCTGGGCGCAGAGAGCGTTCCCTGGGGCTGCTTCACGACAGCGTGGCCCTGGCTGGAGCTGTTTGGGGCTGGGTTTTTTTCCTTTGTGAGCAGGACACTCGGGAGACACGAGCGAGGGCCCGGGTGTCTCCGGCTCTTCCCCCGGCCCGGCTGTGTGAGTGCTCTCTCTGCTCCATCTCGTCTCTGCAGTCCAATAACTTAGTGATCCACTCAGCGGTGAAGCACTTCCAGGAAACCCAGGGGCCCAGCGGGGACCTGGGGCAGCAGCAGAGCCCCGGGGAGGGGACCAAGCCCCACATCGTCACCTGCACCGTGGAGCACGACTCCATCCGCCTGCCCCTGGAGCACCTGGTGGAGGAGCAGCTGGCCGGTGAGCGAGCACCGCGGGTGACTTCCCTTCTGTGGGTGAACTGCTTTCTCTTTATGAATGTGGCCCGATTATTTGCCTGTTCATCTGCCGATGGCCACTAAGGCCATTGCCCTTTTTTGGCCAGTATTTATGTGTACAGAAGTCTCATTGTACTGCCCAAGCTGGTCCTAACCCACTGTGCTTGAGTGATCCTCCTGCCTCAGCCTCCTGAAAAGCTTGGACTGCACATGTGCAGCACTGTGCCTGGCTGTGTTAAAGTTTTCTGTGGACATTTGTCCTTTCTTTGGGTTTGTACCCATGAGCATCATTTCCGGTCATAGGGTAATGCACTGGCCAGATCCAGGATGACTCTATGATTCAGTTTAACCTTTGCTTTCCAAGGCAGCAGCAGTGTTTTACGTTTCCACTAGCGGTGTCCAAGGGTTCCGCTTTCCCCGTCTCCTTTCCAGCACTTGTTGCTTTGCTTTGCTTTGCTTTTTTTTTTTTTTTTTTTTTTTTGTACTGGGGTTGCCAGGCGCTTATGCCGCTGAGCTACGTCCCGGCCTTTGTCGCCTTTCCCGCCGTGGCTGTGCTGGTGCGTGACGTGTCTCTTCGCGGCTCCTGATACCCCGGCTCTGCCGCTGCGAGTGCTGCGGCCTGAGCTGCTCTCCTTCCTTACGCCTTTCTGAACATTGAAAGAAACTGCTGTAGTCACGGAAAGATCCGTGCGAAGCTCAGTCGTGCGACTGGTACTGAGCTGTGTGTCCCACCCCAGAGGTCACCTTCGTCCCCGTGTCCAAGGTGAGCGGGCAGGCAGAGGTGGAGGACGTCCTGGCCGCCGTGCGCCCGACCACGAGCCTTGTGACCATCATGCTGGCCAACAACGAGACCGGCGTGGTCATGGTGAGCCGCCTCGGATCCCCCGCAGGGAGGCGCTCCGCCTGTGCTCTGGAGCCCGAGTCTCCCCTTCTTCCGGCTGCGCATCCAGCCCTTTGTCTCCCCCCAGCCCGTCTCGGAAATCAGCCGGCGCGTGAAAGCCCTGAACCGGAGCCGGGCGGCCTCGGGGCTGCCCCGTGTGCTGCTGCACACGGACGCTGCGCAGGCGCTGGGGAAGAGGCGCGTGGACGTGGAGGACCTGGGCGTTGACTTCCTGACCGTTGTGGGCCACAAGGTGGGTCTGCAGTGGCCGTGTCCCGGGGGCCCGGGGGAGGAGCCTCCTGCGCGGAGAGGTGTCCAGCGCTCGGCGGTGTGAGCTGGGGCCGGCGGGGCCAGAGGAAGCCGAGGGCAGTGCTCTGCGGAGCATGTGGTCCCCTGCCTCCGAGGCTTCGCGCACGAACCGGGCAGGTCCGCAGACGGTTCTCACAGTAACCGATGCTTCCCTCCAGTTCTACGGCCCGAGGATCGGGGCGCTGTATGTGCGAGGGCTCGGCAAGCTGACACCCCTGTACCCCATGCTGTTTGGAGGTGGACAGGAACGGAACTTCAGGCCGGGGTAGGTGCTCGGCCGAGTCTCTGACCTGCTGCCGCGACATCGCCCTGCCGCGTGCGCTGTCTCTTGGTGGCACCGTCACGGCACAGTGTGGTCACCAGAGTCGGGACTGATGCTGTGAGCGGGTGCCACGCAGGCTTGTGGGCGGGTCACTCTCTCCTGTCCTACCTGCCCCTGGCCACCCGGTGCCTCTTGCTGTCCTGGGCCCTGCGCCCTTCCCTGGGGATCAGCCGGCTGGGAGCACTGGGTCCCCTTGCTGAGCACCCCTGCCCCCATTACATCACATCCAGTGACGTCGTAGGCAGGAGTCGATCGGTGCCAGCACCATGCTGTCAGAGACTCCGTGACCGGAGGGAGACCGTGGAACAGCGTGCCGGCGGGCTCCCCGGGGTCCTGGTCACTCCCTCACGGCTGGGCCCCGTACCCAGCCCACGGCGGGAAGGAGGGGCTCACTGCGGCTCCCGCTTCAGCCCGCGGTCAGCATCCATTATCTGTTCTGCAGCCACAGTGGAACCAGACTGTGTGCAGAGCAGGTGATTGAAGATTTCCAAAACACGCGACCCAAACGGCAGCCTTCCAAACAACCCGAGACCAAGAGGAAGTCTCGGGAAGATGAGGCACATTGAGTCGAGGGGAATGGAAACGACGTAGCCTCCCGGGAGCTTCGGGACGCAGCTGGGGGCCCTGAGGGCGGGCGACCTGGGTCAGGCCGGGCCTAGGTTCCCACTGCGGGACCCCGGAAAGGAGGAGCAGCGTGAACCCAGACGGGAGCCGTTGAGAGTGGCAACGTGAGAGAGAGTGAATCAGCGAAATGGACAGCTGGCTCTTCGCGGGGAAATTTGTAGTTGGGGTGCTGCTCAGCATTGACCACTTGCTCAGCATTCAAGAGATTCAGTCCCTACCACTTACAAAAGTAAGAGAATGGAGGAGAAAAGGAAAAATAGTAAAATTAACAAACCTCTAGTAAAACCAGCAGGGGAAGCTGGGCATGGCGGCGCACACCTGTAATTTCAGTGCTCAAGAGGCTGAGGCAGGAGAATCACTGCGGGTTCAAGGCCAGCCTGGACTGCATAGCTAGGCCCTGTCACAAAAAAAAAAGAAAGAAAAGAAAACAAAAAAACACCTGCCAGGAAAACAGAGGGCGCCATACCAGTCATGAAGGAGGGTGTGGGGGGTCACGGCAGAGCTCACAGACAGCGCAGAGGTGTGACAGCCAGCCCTGTACGCGGCAAGTGGACGACTAGGTGAAGCAGGCCGCTCTACCAAAGCGCAGACTGCTGCCACTCCGCTGGATAGGAAGCGGGTTATTCGAATAGCTGTAACTATCTGTCAATTGAATTTGTAGCTTTTACACTCCCTGCACAGCAATTCCCAGCCCCGGAGCAGTTCCTTCGAGAATTCTCTCAGGCGTTGACGGAACTACCCCAGCTTCCGCACGCTCTTCCAGAAAAAGCAAACCCACTGTGCGTATTTTAGGAGCCAGCGTTACCCTGACGCCAGTGCAGAGGCGGAACCAAAACAGACTGGAGGTGAGTGTCTCTGACCTCACAGCTCAGGGGCAGAAAACTTACAAAATGTCAGCAGATTGAATTCAGCAGTATGTAAAAAAACAAAACAAAACAAAAAAAAAAACCACATATATATGGAGCAAGACCAAGTGGCGTTTATCTCCAGGGTGAAAGGCTGGGTCAGTGTGCAGAGTTTCACCTGTGTAACTCAGCGTATCTGTTACTCAGCTTTCCGTTGCTGAGGTGAAATCCTGTCAGGAACAGCTTGCAGGAGAAGAGGCTGATTGTGGCTGAGAGTTGGTTGAGGGTCAGTGCGTGGTCAGCTGGCCCAGGGACAGGAAGCTGGAGGATGAGGGCAGCGGGATCCGTGGCACCCGGACGCCCCGGCTCGCCCCCCGCCGGCAGCGCGCCCACCCCTCGAGGCCCGCGCAGCTCTGGACACGTGAGCCTTTTGGAAAACGCTTTTTAACTAAACCACAGCACCACAGAGAATCGAATGAATGCAGAAAAATAACACGATCCTGTTTGACGCAGAAGAAGCACTTGAAAAAATCCAGCTCCCGTTCATGTTAAGAACTCTCAGAATGACAGGGTTGGAGGGAAATCTCCAGCCTGACCAGCGCGCCTGCCGGGAGCCGAGCTGACGTCCTGCTTCCCGAGGAGCCCCGAGGAACCCCCAGGGCTCGGCCCCACCCCCTGAGGCGGGATAAGGCAGTGCTGCTCGCCGTTATCGTGTGTGTGCCGCGCAGTCCTGGCAGTCGCGTCGGTGCCGTAGGGCAAGGAAACGGGGGAAGACCGGACAGGTCAGAAGGGCAGGGGAGGCTGGAGGGGTAGCGCCAGCGTGCACGCGGTTCCACCCTGCACCAAGGAAGAAAGTAAATCTGCCCCAGCCAGGTCAGGGGAGCCCTGAGGAAGGAAGCAATCCCAAAGGAATACACCAGAGGTCTGGAACTAATGACTACTAACGTCATAGGACACAGGGTAAATATTTTTTAAATCTCGTGTTTTTATATGCTAGTAATGAACAGATGGACCAGAGAATAAAAACCATTTGCAGTAAGCCAGGCGTGGTGGTGCACTCCTGTAATCCCAGCACTCAGGAGGCTGAGGCAGGAGGATTGTTGCAAGTTTAAGACCGGCCTGGGCTACAGAGTGAGTTCAAGCCCAGCCTGAACTGCACAGTGAGACCCTGTCTCAAAAAGACAACAACAACAAAAAAATTGCAATAAAACATCAGATCTGAACAAAACATACAGGAGTTACACACTGCAAGCTACACAGTGCGGCTGACAGAAAAGACATCAGTGAGAGACCTACCGCGTCCGTGGACTGGAAGATTAGCATAGCGAAGACATCGGTTCTCTCCAAGCTGCCGTCACGCCTGCGGTCTCCACCACAACTCCAGCGGGTAGACGAGGGGCACAGTGGCTTCAGGCAGGAAGTGCGCCCGGCGATTTGGATGCCGATCGTGTCAGCGTGGGAACGAGCCCGACCCCATCTCCTTGCCGGCACCTGCAGACCCTGTAGGTGAAGGTGAACCTTGGCTTCAGTCTCACACCTGATAAAAGATTAAAATAGGTCGTGAAATCACACGTAAAGCACAAAATATAAAACCTAGGGGGAAAACGGCCCTCGGGACCCATCAGGACCTGTGGCCAGGCAGAGTTCCTGGCCTTGACGCAGAAGCACCCCACGGAGTACAGTGTGGGTAACTCGGATGTCGTCGGGACGCGGGACCGTGCTCTGTGAAAGGCCTCGCTGAGAGGACGGAGGCCAGGCTGCGACCAGGAAGAAGTGTTTCAAATGACGGACCTGACAGGACTGCCACCTGGGACATATGAAGAACTCGGGGGGAAAACCAGCAGGCAAAAGATACTAACGGACACTCCCCAAGGAAGAGCGCGAGGCGGCGCCCAAGGAGAAACACAGATGACACCGGAGGTGCTGTCGGCCAGCAGGATGCCCAGGGCAGCGAGTGACCCGGCGCGGGAACCAGAGGGATGTCCCCTTCCGGCCAGCGCGAGCAGCCCGAGGCCGGGAGAACGTAGCACGAGGAAGAGTCCAGCTGACGTTCGTCCTGTCCTGCGGGAGGGCTGGGGGCCTCGGGTCGGCAGGTGAGCGTGCGGGGCACTGCCCCCAATGCGTGCGCGAGTAGCGCGCACCCCAGCACACTGCCGCCCTCCCGCCTGCAGGTCCGTGCCCGGTGTTCTCCCCACCCCACGCCGCCCCCGCCCCGGGGCGTCTCTGTCCCCACCAGCCTGTGCCGCCCCACCAGCCTGTGTCGCCCGTGGACCGTCCCGGGGCCGCCACGGCGCCTGTCCAGAAAGGGCGGTGCGGGCTCTTTGCCATGGGGCTCCTGCTCGGACAGGACCCTTCCCTGGGCGTCTGCTCACCCCGCGTCACCCCTGTCTCCCGCAGGACAGAGAACACCCCGATGATCGCCGGCCTTGGGAAGGTAAGCCCGGCCCCTCCCCGTGGCACTGGCGGGACCTGGGCTTCAGGAGGGCTTGGTGAGGAAGGGGAGAAGCCTCGGGTTTCCTGCGTCAGCCCAGAGAACCGCACTCGTTGAGATCGGTAGGGCAGGTGGCATCTGCTTGGCCTTTAAAGGGAAAAGGTCAGCCAGATGTGGTGCGCACCTGTAATCCCAGCACTCTGGGAGGCCAAGGCAGCAGGATCCCAACCCGGGGGACTTACTGACTTAGGAATTTAGTGGGACCCAGGCTCAAAATAAAAATTAAAAGGAGCTGAGGGAGTAGTTCAGAGAAGAGGCCCCAGGTTCTGTCCCCAGTACTGAGGGAAAACAGTGAGAGGAGGGTAAGTGTCTCTGTGCCAGGCCCTTCTGGTGGCAGCGCTGTCCGTGGCACACGCAGGCCTCAGGCCCAGTCCCCAGGGTCTGTGGCGTGGGCGGCCACCACCGTGGGGCGTGGGCCTATGCCGCTCCCGGGCCCCGGGCTCTCCTGTCCCCCTCTCCTGTCCCCCGGCGGGGACCGCGCAGACCGGGCGGTGGCAGGAAGTCAGGGCTGCGCCCTCCCGCGCCCAGGCCGCTGTCCATGGCCACCACCCCGTCCTGCACCCGCATCCTCTCTGCGTCCGTCATTCCGTGGGTCCCACCTTCCACCCTGCCGCAGCCAGGGGCTCGGCCTTGCCTGCCTCAGTCTCCCCGGCAGAGGAGTGGGACTTGTGCGGCGGTGCCGGCCCTTGAACACCTGGCAGCGCTCTTCCCCGAGCCACCCCGGCCGTCACTCCCCGGCCAGCTGCTTCGGGTGCCGCTGCGAGGGCCGAGGCTGTACGCGGGGGCTGCACGGCGCCAGCCAGGCCTCTTCTGCAATGCCCCGTCCACTGTTGCTGCTGTTCATTGACTTCCTGGGGGCCCAGCCCGTCCGGGCCCCTCCACCACCCGAGAACTCACCAGGCTGTCCTGGGTGACCCGCCAGCCCCTTTCTGTCCCCGACCCTGCGTCTGTCCCAAGCTCCAGAACACATCAAGACCGCCCCGGCCCCGAGGGCCTCCCGCCGCCCTCCGCGCCCGCTGAACAGGTCCCCCGTGTCCCGCCTCTGTGTCCCCAGGCTGCTGAGCTGGTGACCGAGAACTGCGAGGCCTACGAGGCCCACATGCGGGACGTCCGCGATTACCTGGAGGAGAGGCTGGAGGTGGGGACCCAGGCGGGGTCCTGGGGAGCGAGGAGGAGGGGCTCTGCAGGAGGGGCTCTCAGATGTGGTCCTACCGTGTCCCCTCCGGTCCCCAGGCTGAATTCGGCAGGAGGAGGATCCACCTGAACAGCCGCTTTCCAGGGGCTGAGCGTCTCCCCAACACCTGCAACTTCTCCATCCGGGGACCCCAGCTGCAAGGTGAGCGCATAGCTGGCCCGGCCTCGCCTCCCTCATGGACCTGGGTTCGGCCCTCAGCTGGTGCCTGAGCGCTGCGCTGGGGGCCCTGCCACTGGCCCCCGGCCCCTGCCTTGCTGACCTTGCACGTCCGTGAAGGCCGGAGGAGGGGACGGTGCTCAGCGCAGGCCCTGCTCCGAGCAGCAGTCCCATGACGCTCACGAGAAGAGGGGACCAGAGAGGCCGTGGCTCACGGGGAGGTCGAGGGCGCCAGACAGCTCCTCGCGAGGAGCAGGTGGACCCTCCTCTCCAGCCAGCCGCAGGCCAGGCCCTGACCTGCGGCCCCCAGCGGGTAGCCATGGCCCCAGGGGAAGACGCTCTGTGCGTCCCGGGTCCCGTAGAGGTCTCAGCGTCCTGTGGGAGCTTGGGGGGCCCTGGTGGGCAGCGTGACTGGTGACCGGGATCAGGACTGCGCATCCTCAGAAGGGAAGCCGAGGCTCCAGCCCTCTCACAGCCTCCCCATATGGAGGGGTGGTGTCCTCCGCCCCCCACCCGGACCAGGGCGGCTGTGGCACACTCGGCGTGACAGAGGTGGCCGCTTTCCTCTCCACGGTCCCTGAGCTGTGCCCCGAAGTGGGAGGAGAGGGCTCCTCCCTGGACCTTGAGTCCCCGAGTCTCGGAGGTGACCTTCAGAAGTGCTGTGTTCGGGGCCAGGTTGACAAGGCAGGGTAGTGACTGTGGCCGTGGCGGGCAAGAGGAACCTCTGTCCTGGGCTCTGCGGAGGGTTCCCGATGTCCTGGGGGCCCCGTGTCCGAGAGGTGCGGGATGGGGCGGTCCAGGGCCGGCCCTGTCTCAGGGTGGTGCTGTCCCCGCAGGCTGCCTGGTGCTTGCGCAGTGCCGAATGCTGCTGGCCAGCGTGGGGGCTTCGTGCCACTCGGACCACGGGGACCAGTGAGTGCGCATGGCCACGGCCCGTGCTGGGCAGAGGCAGGGACTGGCCGCGGGCTTCGATCGCTCGGGGGTTGGCGGCGTGCAGCCCTGGCAAGTCCTGGGGTGACCGCCACCTGGGGGCGGGACCTGAGCAGAGTGACTGCCAGAGAGGAGACCGGGGCTGGGCATGGCCGCGCTCGCTGGCAGGCACAGGGAGGCCGGGTGCGGGGGGCAGGGAGTGGGGCGCCCTTCGGGAACACGGGGCACCCCCTGGGGAGAGGCCCTGGGCCCTGACGGCCTGGTCGGGGTTCTGGGAGCAGCAGGAGAGCCCCGCGTGTGCGCTTCCCGTGCTGGAAGGGACCACCCTGGGGGTGGGGTGCGGGGTGCCCTCTCCAGCGTGTCACTTGGGGCGCTGTCCCGTTGGGGGCGCCCATGGCACACTGTCCCCCCAGCCCGGGATCCTTCCCTCAGTGGGCTCGGCCAGCCTGGGCTGGGCCCCATGCAGGGAGGTGAGGCGTCCGTGCCCTCTGTCACCCAGAGACTCCGCCGCCCCAGATCCTGGGGCGGGGGGTGGCTTCAGTGGGGGGCAGGGCCGGGGCGGAGGTGGGTGGGCTGTGGCAGGTCCCGGGAGGCCGGTGGAAGGGGTGCCGAGGGGAGAGCAAGGGGTCGGGGCGAGAGGAGGGGCAGTGAGTCTCGCCGGCCGAGAGGACGCGGGGACACCCCGCTGTCGTGTGGCTTTCGTCCCAGCCCTGCTGTCCTCCCGCAGGCCGTCCCCGGTGCTGCTCAGCTGCGGCGTCCCCTTGGACCTGGCCAGGAACGCGCTTCGGCTCAGCGTGGGCCGCAGCACCACCCGGGCTGACGTGGACCTCGCCGTGCAGGACCTGAAGCAGGCCGTGGCCCGGCTGGAGGGGCAGGCCTAGCGCTGGCCGCGCCCTCCGTGTGCCCACAGGAGCCCTGCCCCAGGGCCGGCCCGGTGCCCAGGGGCTGTCATTCATCCGGCCCCGCCCAGGGCCAAGCATGGGGGCAGTGCCCTTCCTCCAGGTCACCGTCTGCCTGACCGCCCACCCCGGACACTGGCACCCGCATAGGACGTCCTCCCCATCCCCACAAGGGCAGTGGGCCTTCCTGAGTGTCCCCTTCCAGAAGGTGGTGTGTTACCCCAGAGATAAAACCCATGTATTCAGAACCATCCTCAGGGAGCTGTTACCAGGAGAATAGGAAGTGGGTAGATGCAGTGGTGTGATGTAAGCCCAGCTACTGTGGAGGCTGAGGCAGGAGGGTGGCACGTCAGCGTCCGGCCCGGGCAGCTCAGGGAACCCTGCTGTAAGGAGGGCCGGGGTCCGCCCAGGGGTAGAGCACCCGCCCAGCACATGCGCCCAGTACTGAAAAAAAGACATAGGAAACTTGGTTTTGTTTCGGTCAGCACACATCGCCAGCAGGGTCCCCAGCGCCCGCCTTGTGCCCACTCCAAGCTCGGTCCCCACAGCCTTCCGTCCCCTCCTGTGACCTCAGGGCATGGACTGGCTGGGCAGTGGCTGCTGCCCCTCGTGCTCCCCTGCCCCCTGGCTGGACCCTGACTGCCGTCCTGACAGGGCCCGTGCCCTGGGCCCCTCTGTCCACCCCCGGGGCGGGGAGCCAGAGCCTTACTCATTGTCACAGACCGTGCAGCGCCACATCCAAGGCCGATCATCCCGCGGCAGGGTTCCAGGGACGCGATTGTTCTGCGTGGTTTCGAAGCACAGGGGACTGTGACGGCACCAGCGAGCGGCTGAGGGAACTAATAAAGGATTTCCGCACCCGTGTGGGCGCCCTGTGCTTTCTGGGGGGCAGTCTCTGCCTGAGCCGCCTGGGGAGGGGTCGGTGTCACCTCGGAGACCCAGGTGGGCAGGAGGCCCCCACGCCGCGTCCCGTGGTGGACACCAAGCCGGGGCCTCGCAGTCTCCTGGTCCAGGGCAGCCGGGGATGGTGCTGGGTGGGGGTCCTCGCCCCCCGCACCGGGGCAGTGCCGGAAGGCGGGGGAGCAGCGCCTCGGCTGCCTGCGTCTGTCCCTGGAAACACCTCCCGGCCTGGCCCGGAAACCCTGGTGGCAACTTCCTTGAGAGGCGCGGCGCTGGCGGGAGGGCACAGGCCGCAGCCACCAGACAGTGGGCAGCTCGGGCAGCCTCCCCTTGCCAGCCAGTGCCCACCTCTGCCCTGGCCCGTGTGGCCGTGTCCCCGAACCAGTGCCCCCCCACTCGGCTCCCTGAGTCTGGCCCGGGGCACTGTAGGAGTGGCTGGGGGGGCCCTGAGGTCCCCCGGGCCCGCCCCTGCCCCCCACCCCGCGTCGCCTCCCATCTGCCCCGTATGCTGCTTATCGGTAACCAGAGACGGCAGCTGCGTCCACGCCTGAAACAGGAAGCCCGGCCCGGCCTGGGCACGAGCCGCCACTGCCGCCGCCTCTGCCTCAGAGCCGGGGGATGGAGGAGCAGCAGGCACTGGTGGCCGCCAAGAGCGGGGACGTGGCCACCCTGGAGCGGCTGCTGGAGGTCGGCTCACTGGGGCCCGGCATCGCCGACCCCCTGGGGGCCGGGCTGGTGCACCACGCTGCCCGCGCCGGCCACCTGGACTGTGTCCGGTTCCTGGTGCAGCGGGCCAAGCTGCCCGGCAACCAGCGGGCCCGGAACGGGGCCACCCCGGCACACGACGCTGCGGCCACCGGCCACCTGGCCGAGCTGTGCTGGCTGGTCCTGAACGGAGGCTGCGGACTGCAGGTGAGCTGGGCCCGGAGGGCAGGCAGGGGCCAGTCCCAAAGGTCAGGCTCCCCAGCCCCGGGCCCTTTTGCTCCTGGCCATTGGTGGGGGTCCCTGATCAGGCCCAATTGCTGGGCCTCTTCCCAAAGTGTCCAGAGAAGGATCCAGAAAGAGGGCTGCGGGGTGTGACTCAGGAGCTGGGGGGCTCGGGGCAGTGCGAAGGCCGCCAGGTCTCAGGGACCCTGCCCCGGCACTTGCTCACTTGGGAGGACGCCGCGTGGCCCAGACGTGCCCCGTGGTCAGAGCCGTGGGATCGGAGGACCTGCGGGTGCGTGGCTCCTCCAGGTGCTGATGCTGCAGTCCCTGACCTCGGGGACCTGTGTCGGGAGGGAGTGTGGGACAGGCCCAGGGGCGGGGCCCAGGACACCCATCCCGGGCACCTCTGGCCATGTGGAGCCTTCCTGACCATGCGCAGTCAGCCTGGGAACGGCCCGGGCTGGGGCAGGACCCCAGGGTGTGGCCCTGAACCCTGGTCTGTGTCCTTTCCTGCCCAGCAGCGTGGCTCTGGGGGGGTGGGTGCTGCCCAGTGCCGCTTAGGGCCTGACCGTGCCTCCGCAGGACCGGGACGCCTCGGGCGTGTCCCTGCTGCACCTGGCCGCCCGCTTCGGACACCCGGCGCTGGTGGAGTGGCTGCTGCGGGAGGGCCACGCGGCCACGCTGGAGACGCTGGAGGGCGCCCTGCCACTGCACCACGCGGCCGTCAGCGGGGACCTCACCTGCCTGAAGCTCCTGGTGGCCGCCCATGGCAGGTGGGGGCCTGAAGCCCCGGGTGGATGGGCTGGCTACGCACAGGCAGGGGGTGTGGCGCAGGGGGTAGTGCGGACCCCAGGACGCGGCCCAGCAGAAAGCAGTGGAGAGCTGCTGCGTGCTGAGGTCGATCCAGTCCTGGGTCCCATGTCCACCCGGCGAGGAGCAGAGTGGACTTTGTGCGGGAGGGAAGTGGAGGAGGGGTGGAAGGGAGGAGGACCCACCCCAAGCTGCACAAGCAGGTCACTCTGCTCTGGGCCTCAGTTTCCCCTTTTTCCAACTGGAGCCCAGGACAAGGGTCCCCACAGCAGAGTGGCTAAGGTCCCTGGGGTGACCCGGTCACTCGTGGTCACTGCCCCGTGTGGCTGTGGCTAGCAGAAGACTCAAGGGAGCGCGACCCTCTCCCCAGAATCCCACCAAGAGGCCCAGAGCCCCAGCCCTGTGGCCCCTCCGTGGGAGCAGAGCCCTCAGGGCAACATGGTGACTTCTGTGACTCCACGGGCACTGTGGGGAGCCTGGCATCGGTCCCAGGTCACGCAGCCCTGAGCAGTGGCTGGCGGGGCTCTGGGAGCGCGGGCTGCAAGGGCCAGGTCTGCCGCACCCAGGATGGGCCGACTCGGGCCTCACCTGGGGCAGACCTGGGTGGTCCCGTGACGCTGGGGGGGCTCGCCCCACCCTTACCAGGGCCAAATCTGTGCCAGCCCTGGTGCCCACTATGGCCCGGGCTGCGTCCTCCCCACCCCTTGGCTGCTGCCATCGGGCAGTGCACAGCCTCTGTATCTGTCCGGGTGCCTGGAGTGGGGAAGTGGACGCGGAGTGGGGCGAGTGGCCCCAGCGCCCTGACCATGGCCCTTTGTGCGCCTCCGTGCAGTGGCGTGAACCAGCGGACCCGCAGCGGCGCCTCCCCGCTCTACCTGGCCTGCCAGGAGGGCCACCTGCACCTGGCCCAGTTCCTGGTGAAGGACTGCGGCGCGGACGTCCACCTGCGGGCCCGGGACGGCATGAGTGCGCTGCACGCAGCGGCCGCCCACGGCCACTACTCGCTCGTCGTCTGGCTGGTGAGGGGCCCCCAGTGGGCTGGGGACAGGGCTCCCCACATCCGCAGCTCAGGCTCTGCCTGTGGGCAGTCGGCTCGGTGTCTCCTGTCCCTGGGCCGTGGCTGAGACTTCTCCCTGCCAATCTGAAGCCAGCGGGGCAGGAAGTGGGAGCTGTTGGGGAGGGGGGCAGCGGGGGCTGGCAGAGCAGCTGGGGGCCTCCCGGGGTGGGGTCACCCAGCCACGTCCTGGGGAGAGACAGATGGGCAGAGACCCCAGGGGGACCAAGGCTTTTCCCCGAGACACTAGGGAGCCATGGAGGGCACGGAGCCGGATCTGCTTGGTATTCCAGAGATCGCTTTGACTAGAAAGGCTGAGGCAGGAGGATCACCATGAATTTGAGGCCAGCCTGGGCTACATAGCAAGACTCTGTCTCAAAGTAATATGCCAAACAAAATGAACGACCCACAAAAGGTGACTCTGGCTGCCGGTGGAAGAGGGGGAGCCCCCCACCCCCGCTCAGTCCTCGAACGCTCCTCTCCTGTCCCCACACCTCACAGTGGAGCTCTTACCCAGCCTGCCCCAGGGCCTTTGCGTGCACCTTGCCTTGGCCCGGCTGAGGGTCCGTGTCCTCCCCCCGGCCGTAGACACCTGGCCGGCTGAGTGCTCCACATCTGTACCCGGCTGGTCCCCTCCTAGCCCGGCAGTGCCCAGCCAGCTCTTCTGCACCAGGCTACATCCGTGACTGGCGTGGTCAGGCATGGGCGAAGGCAGGAGGGACGGAGACCTGGCCCTCGTGACACCGGCCTGCCCCCCGCCCAGGTCACCTTCACGGACATCGGCCTGATGGCACGGGACAATGAGGGGGCCACGGCCCTGCACTTCGCAGCCCGCGGTGGCCACACGCCCATTGTGGACCGGCTGCTGCTGATGGGCGCCCCGGTGACCAGGGACTCCTGGGGCGGGACCCCGCTGCACGACGCGGCTGAGAACGGGCATGTGGAGGTACGTGATGTGTTCAGGGCCGGGGAACTGCGGGACCTGATGCCGATGGGTAAACTGAGGCACAGCAGGAGGGCCAGAGTGAGCCATGGGACCAAGCAGGCCAGGGTATCCAGGAAACGCCCCAGGGGCAGTGTGGCAGGGCTGGGGTCCGAGGGTCACACCCCACCAGGACCTGCCCGGCCTCTGAGGAAGGGAAGCCCAGCGCTGCCCATGCGGCCGCCCGGCCTCGGCCTCGGCCCCGGCCCACACTGGCTCCGCCCGGCCACTGATGGCCGATGGTCTTCCTGCGCCCGCCGAAGCCAGGGAGAGGCCGCGGCCGGGAGGTCCGAGCTAAACAGCCAGGTCGCTTTCCGGTCGGGGCGCTCAGCCACGAGTCCTCCAGCTCCCCTCAGAACCAACCTCAGGCCTCCGAGCAGAGCCGCTTCCCATCCTGTGTTTTGAGACAGGCTCTCGCTATATGGCTCAACCTCACAGCAATCCTCCTGCCTCAGCCTCCTGAGTGCTGGGACTACAGGTATGCACCTTGGAGCTAAATCCTTTATTATTATGGCGCTCGGAGCACCCTGAAGTGAGTCCCCCTCAGCTTCCACTGCCGCCACCCCAACCTTCGGCAGACGCCCCTCATTTAAACCACAGCCCCCCAGCACCTGCACCTTTGGACCTGACCGACCCAGACTCCTGGGACCCAACCCAGCGGCCTCACAGCTGGTCGGGCCCAGCCGCCTCCCCTGGCAGCTCCCCCTCACCTCCATTTAGACCGGATCCTTTGTTCAGAGCGGTGCAGAGAGCGTCGGATCCATGGGGAAACTGGGAAAATAGTACAGCGCGCCCCCCACACAGCGCCCCGATCCCTGGCCTTTGCCCTCGAGTCCTCTTGTCGGGAGTGAACTTGGCCTGGCGGTCCTCGCTTGTTCTGTGCCCGTTGGGCTTTGGTGCGAACCTTACACAGTGAATTAGAGCTTCGGGTTTTTCTTGTGTTTGGAAATGTCTTTTACATTAAACTCATTTTTTTCTTTTAAATATTTGGTAGAGTCCACCAGTGCCGTTGAATAGACTTGACCTTTTCTTTTTTTCTTTTTTTTTGTTTTTTTTTTTTTTTTTTTTTTTTTTTTTTTTTTTTTTTTTTTTTTTTTTTTTTTTTTTTTTTTTTTTTTTTTTTTTTTTTTTTTTGCCTTTTTGAGAGTTTTACTACGCAGTTCAGACTGGCCTTAAACTCACTTTGTAGCCCAGGTTGGCCTTGAACTCGAAGCGATCCTCCTGCCTCAGCTTCCCGAGTGCTGGGGTTACAGGCATGCACCACCATGCCTGGCCTAGACTTGACATTTTCTTTGAGAGAAGTTTTTAGTTACAAATTCGATCTGTTTAATTACAAAAGGACCAGGGCTTTCTCGCGCGTGTGCGCGCGCGTGTGTATGTGTGCATGCGTGTTGGTTTCAGTAAGTTATATTTCTTAGGCTTTGTTTTCCTGAAAGTTTTCTGAGGCCCAGTTCCAAGTTGTCCAGGGTCAGCACACTGTGCGTGACCAGGGTCACGTGTCCTCCGTCGCCTGCTGAGCACCGGCCGGTGGCCGCACTCGTGGCTGGTGCGGTCTCCCCTGCCTTGCCGTCCCTCCAGCGTCAGGCTGGGGCGGCTCAGACCCCTGGAAAGCCGCCAATTTTCCCTGGTCTCCTCGCTGCGGTCCCCCCGAGTGCTGGTCTGCGCAGTGGCGTGGGAAGCCAGGCCCTGCACGCGCAGCCCTGAAATTAGCCGCGGCAAGGTGCACAGTCCTGAGGCCTGGTCGCCCTCTCCACCGCCTGTGTCCAGTGCTTTGGGGCACGCTGGGCCACTGGCCAGGTTTTGAGTGACCCCCAGGCCGCTTCCACAGCCCTGTGGCCAGGTTCCAACCCCCAGCAGCGTGTGGGGCGCTGGTCCCCCTCCACCACTCGGCCACCCTGGAGCCTGCGTCGCAGGTGCAGTGGCCTTGAGGCGTGGCAGTCTCTTTGTGAGCAAGCGCATGTGTGGTCAGGTGTCCGGGTGCTCCGGGATGCTGGGCAGAGTCACAACGGGTGAGTGGCGCGACCACTGGCACAGAGAGAATCCCAGGGAGAGACAGAAGCAGAGGCCGGGAGCGCTGCCCAGAAACCTGGCGCAAGAAGCCATGGGGCCGTGAGAGGGAGGAGGGGGGCTCCGCGCTTCGTGGGGAGGGCGCTGCTGCAGACAGGGTGGCCCGGGGCCTCACCACATGGCTGGAAGGCAGAGCCAGCGACGGGTGTCAGAGGAGCCCCCGCCTAGATCACTCAAGAAGCAACACGGCACGCAGAGCCTGTGACCACGCGCGCCCCAGTTCCTGAAGCCTCCGTTTGCGCATGGATGGTTCGGGCCCCGCGGGGCCTCTGGAGCACGCGGTCCTGAGTACCTCTGAGCACTGGCCCGGACCTGCAGGGAAGACGGGGAGCCGGGCGCCCAGCTCGGTCCTCCACAGGGGCTGGAGATCCTGGCTGTCTTAGGCGGCTACGCTGTGGGGTGTAGTCCCAGCTCCTAGTGGGGGCCGGAAATGCAAGGGGACCTGCTGTTCTCAGTAAAGTCCTGGTGCTCCGTCACACGCGGAGGTAGAAACCCTGTTTGTCCCTGTCTGAGCCAGAGACCTGCCTCAAGTCTGCGTCCTCGCCTAAGTGCAGAGCCTGTGTTCGGCTGCGTGGGGACACACGAAGCATCCTGGCCCGCGGCGCTACGAGGAGAGCGGAGTCTGTCTCACTGTCCCCTTGAGTCACACTGAGGACGGGACGGCTGACGTCGGCACTGGGCGGCCGCCCGACTGCACAGAGAACCCTGGGGAAGGTAGCGTCGCGCGCGGTCGTTCCTGGGTCACCGGTGATTTGGGGTAACTGTGTCCCGGTGTGAGTTCACAGGAGGGCAGACAGATTCAGGGTGTCACTGTCACAGCGGAGTCGTGGGTCTCCTCCACTGTCGGCTTCCTCCCTGCCTGGCTGTGGGCAGGGGTCACGGGCAGGGTGTGGGATTTATGCAGCCCAGCAGCTCGGAGCCGGTGACGGAGGGAACAGGACACCGGGGTCCACTTGTCTGGCCCCCTCTGCCTTCCTCAGCTGCTCCCATTCAGCACTCGGGCAGGATTTTAACTGATTAACAAATTTCGTGACAGGGGCCTGAGTTAGAACAGAAAGTGAGATGTCAGGCGGGGTCTGGGCTGAATGTGCTGCTCAGCGTCACCTCGAGGGTCTGCGACTCTCCTGTCCAGGGTGCCGTGGCGGCCATGGCTCCTGAACGTCCACGTGGCCGGCAAGGCTGCAGATCTCCTGGCTGACCACTTGGGCTCACTTGCTGCCCGGCGCTCCCGGCCCCTGCGGCGGAGCTGGTGCAGCCCTGAGCCCCAGATGAGTCCAGCCGGTCACTCACGGGGCCTGCGCCCAGCCAGGGCTCCCCGGAGGGGACCGCATCCCAGCGTCTGGCTCAAAGTGAGCTCTACCAGGGTCCCAGCGGCCCCAGCTGTCCACGTGGGCTTTGGCTTTCTCGACACGACCTGGAGCTGCCATGGGAGGACAGAGCTGCTGGGATTCTTGGATCTGTGCTGTGTCATTGGCCACCAAGTGTCCGACGCCCCCTCCGCCCCGGGCTGCTTCTCCTCCTCTCTGGGATCTGTGGAACCTAATGGCTCTGAGACAGAGAAGAAAACAACATCTGATCCTCGCTTTCCCTCTGAGGGCCAGGAGGGGACGCGGCCACTGGCAGCTGTCATACGTGCACAGGCATGCACACAGGCATGCACACGCATGCACACACATGCACACGCACACCACTCGTGGCCTCCTCAAGGGTGGCTGGGCCCCTGGTGTCTTCCTGCCACAGTCTGGGGTCCGGCACAGGTTGGAGCCACACCTCCCATGACAGGCGAGCGCTGCTCAACGCCGGCTGCTCCAGGGGCACAAAGACCCGGCAGGATCTGGTCCATGGTCAGGTTCCCCAAAGTTCCTGTGATCCGCACAGCTGGCGTCCCCTGGAGCCCCCGCGTATGCAGCGCCCAGTGCCGAGCTGCAGGATCTGGGGGTCAAGCAGCCCCGCCCCCACGGTGGGCCGAAGCGTCGCTGTGACGTGGACAGCCCCATACCTGCCTTAGCCATGGCGGGCTTTAAAGGCGAGCCTGTCCCCACCACGACTCCGCCAGCCTCCGCCGCGCCCGTCACCCGCTTTCGCACCGCTCTGAGCAGCGCCCCTCAGTGCCCTCGCGTCGGCCAAGGGGTCTCCCTCCCGCCGCACCGCCTCAGTGCTGCAGCCCAGCTCCCGGAAGGCCTTGTGCCGGGGGTCGGGTCGACCCGCTGGCGATTCTCATCTCGGGGAGTGTGGGCAGAGCCGGTCACAGCGAAGAGTGGCAGCCCCAGGGCCTGGGAGCCACGGAGGGCCCCAGAGACCTGCGGCAGAGGGCAGCAGCCATCCCTGAGGATCACCGTAGCCTGGCGGTACCCATGGGTGGTGACCAGCAGTGCTTCGCAGGGAACCCGAGAGCCGCCAGAGGGGCGGAGCCTGGTGCTGAGGTGCCCACCCGGCTGTGTGGCAGTCAGCGCCATCGTCAGCCCGACTGGCTTGGGCGCCACCTAGCGGGGCAATAAAGCACTGTCCGGGGGTCATGCAGGGGTGGCCTCAGGGTCTTTGGTCCCCGGCCCCTTCCTCTCTGGCTCCCCTGCTCTGCTTCGTGGCGCCCCTGTACTAAGTGTCTTCACCACGCCCCCACCACCGCGTCCTGCCTGCCTTGGAGTCGGCCGGCCATGCGCTGAGTCCTCCACAAGCCAAACTAAACCTCTCCTCCTTTAACGTGTCGGGCGTTGTGTCCCAGCCATGAAAAGCCGGCCAACACAGGGTGGCTGGCAGCTGTGGAGAGCTGCGACCCTCGGGCCCAGGGCACTGGCGCTCAGAGCCGTGGCCACCAGCATGAAGGGAGCTGCGCTCTGCTGATTCCTGGTCTCCATCTGAATTGAGCACAAGAACCCTCAGTGCACTGGCGACGCTTGGACTTCACTGTACTGGGCTAGCTTTCTGTCACCGCGACAAAATACCTGAGGCAGTCAGGGCTGTTAGGGAGCAGAGGTTGGTTTCTGGCTCACAGCTTCTGAGGTCGTCCTGCGCTGTGCCTCACGGAACATCATGGTGGACTGTGTGGCAGCAGGGCTCAGTTTACCTCGCGGTAGCTGGGAGGAAAAGAAGTGGGAGAGTGGGATTGGGGGTCCCAAAGTCTCCTCAGATTACAGTCAGCTGCACATACAATCAACTGGGTTTATGACCAGAATTTTAGGTTTAACTTACTACCAAAGTCTTGAGTTATGACCCAAACGCCAGCTGCTTGTGTGGTTGTAAACAAAGACGCGTGATGCCAGGGAAGCGTACGTTGGTGTCAGTCTGAGCCCAGGTGTGTGTGTTTGCAGGTGTGGTTTCAGTCAGTGCTTTATATAATCACTACAGTTGCTGCTATCAGAATGGCTCCCAAAGAGCTGGAAAAGAAGCTACAGAAGGAAAGGAAGGTAAACGAAGCAATCACAATTGAAAAGAAGGAAATCATGGAGAAATATGAGAGTAGTGTTCATGTGACCAATCTCACTAATATATACAGCACATCAAAACTTACCATCTCAACAATCTTGCAGAGAGAAGATTTATATAAGGGAGCTAGTGTTGCTAGAGGTGTTACTCAAATTAGTCAGTCATGATCGACAGTGTAAGGTGAGGTAGAAAGGCTGTTATTAGTGTGGATAAATGAAAGGGAGATGACAGGTTTTAGCACATCTGCTCACAAAATTAGGAAGAATTGGCTGAAGAAATTCCATGGCTCTGTGGAGCTCCTCCCACCTAATACAACTCCTGTGCTGCAGCCTATGGACCGGCAGGCGACAGCTGACTTTAACAAGCTGTACACCAAGGAACTGTTCCTCAAGTGCTTCCAGATGGTCTCACATACAGATTTAACTCTATAAAGAGTTCTGGAAGGAGCATTACAACACCCCTTCCGGTGTGGGGTTCACTGAGAAATCCTGGGCCAGTGTCTCGATGGACCCTGAGATCTGCCTGGAAGACAGCGTGTCCTAAAATTATGCAGGAGAGAGGCTTCGCAGGCTGTGCAGAGGAGCCTGGGCCTTCAGCAGCCCCTGCAGTTGGTGACACTGTCACCGCAGCAGGGTCCACAGGTCTGTGGGTGGACAGCAGTGTTGAGCGGGCGGAGGAGCACGCAGAGGAACTGCCTACAGAGAACGGCAGCTGGGGAGCTTTCTGACGAGGAGGGGGAGAATCAGCAGTCCGTGCTGCAAAGTTCTTCTTCCAGAAAAGAGGAAGTCCTGAAAACATGGACAGAGCTACAAACCTTTGTGGAGAAGACCCACCCGGACAGAGGACAAACCACTCGTTGCGTTTACTACCTTAACGACAATGTCATGTCACACTACTAACAGTGTTAAAGAAAAGACAGAAACGGACAGCCTCAGACCAGCTTTTAGCTCTGAGAAGGCTGAGGCCTAGTGAGCCAGAGGCAGGTCCCAGGGGCTGCAGACGCCCCCGAGCAGAGGAGGGGCAGCAGAGAGCCGGGCTCCTTCCAGAGAGTGGCCCTCCCGTCCATCCTCCCGTCCTGGAAGCCGAAGAGGTCACCTTGAGTGGTGAATGCAGTAAGAAATTGTTGTTTCTGGTAAACCAGGCACATTTTATAATTTTTAACTAAATACACTAAGAAAATGATTGGTGTTTGTATGAGCTATGCACATTATACCACCCTTTTTATTATGGGTGCTCTGGAGTGCATTATGGGAATTTCCATTATTTCTTCTGGGAAAAGTAATCTTGGCTTACACCCAACTTGAATTACCAGCAGCCAGTGTGAATGGATCAAGTTGGTAAGTACAGGGTCCATGGTACTAGGTCCTGCCTCCTGAAGGACCCCCGTCCCCAGAGCACCTCCTCTGCCTCCTCCCTCTCCTGTCTCCTCCTCCCGACTCCTGGGGGGCTGCCCTGCCCACTGCCCCCTGGGGCCGGACCCGCCCTCGCCCCGTCCTCCCAGCTGGTGCCCACCTCTGAGAGCAGCTGCAGGATGAAACCGTCCTCCCTGAACCCCTGAAGGCTTGGTCCCCGCTGTGCCGTGGCGCGCTGGCCTCTCTGGAAAGGGCTTCCCTCGGGGGCTGGCACTGTCAGTGTAGGACAGGTGGCTCTGGGCCTCCGGGCCAGGTCTCTGGGGCCCACGGCTGTTGCCCCCTGGCGCCCGCTGAGCTGCCCAGTCATGGCCCCCTGTTCCCCACAGTGCTGCCAGACCCTGCTGTCCCACCACGTGGACCCCACCCTGCGGGATGAAGACGGGTACACAGCGGCGGACCTGGCGGAGTACCACGGGCACCAGGACTGCGCCCAGTACCTGCGGGAGATGGCGCGGCCGGTGAGGCCCTGGGGCCCCATCCGTCCTGGAGGCCCAGGGGTGGGGGCGCGCAGCCAGCCGGGGGGCCGGACCAGGCCGTGACAGCAGGCGAGGGGTGGGCGGGGACAGGCGCTGTGACACGCCGTGGGCCATCGTGGCCGGTTCCCCCGGTGACATCACGGCAGCTGAGGGTGCCAGGTGGGAGTGGGTGCTTGTCCCAGCTGGGGGGACCTCGAGGGGACCCTGAGCTGCCCAGGGCGTAGTCTCTCTCTCCCCTGTCCCCGTCCGAGAGGACAGTGACCTCGCTGTCCTGCTGGGCCCGTCCCCGCACACGACAGGGCCCACGGCGTTTGCTGAACGGATTGTGGGCCACGAGCTGGCAGGCGGGTCCCAGGGGTGGGGTGCAGCTCTGCCCCAGTGCCCCTTCCCACTCCCTGACCCGGGCCGTGTCCCCCGAGAGGCCGCCCCACTCCCCGTCTGCATGGTGGCTGGCCCTTCGGGGAGGGGTCCTGGCTCCCGCTCATCTCACAGGGCTTCAAGCAGCCGTCAGGGGCGTCCATCCCTCTGAGTGTCCTCTGAGTGTCCAGGGCCAACTGGGGCTCAGTCCTCCATGGCCCTGGCCAGGCGGCCCTCACACGGCCTCTGGCTGCTGCCACCTGGGCGGACCCTGGGGACTTCGTGGCCTGGTTTTGTCCTAGGGAGTAGTTTCAGTGACTGTCCAGGTAACTGAGCCTCTTAAGTGTTGGACTGGCCACTGTCTAGAGAAGGACCCTTTTCCTCCGGGCAGCGCAGGGCCCCGCTTCCCAGGCCGCCCCTGCTTGGCCCCCACACCTTCAACAGCCTGACTATGCCCCACCGTGGACGGCGGCTGACCTGGGGGTGCCAGGAACGTTTCCACTGCTGGTGGCCCTGCCCTGGCACACTGCCCCACAGGGCGAGCTCCGCTCCTGCCTGGCCCTGTGGCGCCTGCCCTGTCCTCACCCAGCCACACCGTGGAGCTCTGTCCCAGCCCACCCTGCAGCCAGCCCCGCTGGGCGCCCTACCCGTCTCCCGGGGCAGGGCCGGGGTGGTTGCAGGCTTCCTGGGGTCGCTCCTGGTCACAGAGTTCCCTAACCCACCCGGGGACCAGGGGGCCCCTGCTTTCCCATCTGCAGCCCCTGGCCCACATCTGGGCACCCCCATGCGCCCCGGCTAGGACGGCAGGCCCTGTCCCAGGCTGTCTTCTCCCCCAGGGCCTGGCTGTGGCTGTCACCCCACCCCCACCTCACACTGCAGGCGATGTCTCCGCTCAGCGGGAGGGCAGGCGGCAGCTGCGGGCCAGCCTGGGGACGCCGGGCCCCATGCAATATTGATGGAAATGCAATATGCAGAGGTGGCCTGCACGGCTGTCCCCACATCGGCCCCCAGGAGGTGATGAGATGCCTTGTGGCCCGACACTGCAGCCTTGATGCCCCCACCCCTGGGCCCCAGGAGAGGCGGCGTGGGGCGGGGCTGGGTGTCCTGCTGAGCCTGGTGCCCGCCCTTGTGGCATCTGCAGAACCTCGGGCGCCCGCTGCCCACCCGGGGCCAGCACACACCGGGCCGCTCCCGGGGGCTCTGCACAGTGAAGGGCGGGTGACCTGCTCCTCCCGAGCTCCTGGCGGGCAGCTGCAGCCAGGTCAGCCCTCGCCCACCCAGCCCCTGCGCCCCCAAGCCCGGGGCCATCCTGGACAGCAGACACCGCGGGCTGTCTGAGCCTCAGCCTCGTGGCCTGTGACACGGGGTGGAAGGGCTGTCTGATGGCAGAGAGCCGCCCCCTCCAGGTCCTGAGGGTAGGAGGGGAAACCGAGGCTGGAGTGCAGTCGTGCCCCCGGGGTGGGCCGAGCCCGGCTACCCGGCAGTCGTGGAATCTCGGCCCTGGAGGTTGGTGTCGGGCACGGAGGCGGGCCGTGATTTTCTCGTCCCCGGGTGGCGTTACAGGTCTGTAACCCTGCTCCCCACGGCCGCCCTCCATGTATAATGCACAGCAGGCCCAGCCGCACTCAAATCTCACCAAACACGCCGGGAAGGGACACAGCCAGGGCCAGGGGGCCGTCAGAGGCTGGGGCTCGGGGACGTGCACGCCCGGCTGCGAGGGCCCTGCGGCCTGAGCTCTGACGTCCCCCCTCCCGCTGTCTGGTGGACCACACTGTCCCGGGCCTCAGCAAGGCAGGGGTGCAGTGTCTCCGCCCACTGAGGCTCGGGGACACGGCGGCTCTCGGGCTGGGCAGGGGTGAGGCTGACGGGTGATGTCCCACTGCTTCTCAGACACGGGGCAGAGCTCAGGGCGCCGAGGGGAGCCCAGGGCTTCCCGTGCTCCTGTCCCAGGCCCCCGGCTACAGCCGCCACCACCCTCCTTCCCCGAGCTCCCGCGGGCAAGGTGGCAATCTCCAGGGCAGGTTCCGTGGGAGGGGATGCCGAGGGCTCCCAGGCAGGGCCCCCAACCCCAAGGCCTCAGGGATGCAGCCTGAGACCAGATGGCTGCTGTGTCCCCTGGAGCCCCTGCTTCAGAGTGAGCAGGAAGTCCCCAGCTCTGGCCACTGGAGGCCAGCTGAGGACAGTCAGGGCTCGGCTTTGGTGGTGGGACCAAGACCCTGTCTGTCTCCCCACTGCCGTGGCCCCGGACCGAGGAGCCCCACACCCCAGGACAGCCCAGATCACAGCTGCCTGGGGCCCTGTTTCCCCTGAGCCTCAGTTTCCCTGTCTGCGGGTGGGAGACCTGTGTAGTTGGCCTCTCTCTGTAGGGCGCACAGACCCCAGGCCCCCATCCTGAGGGTGCCCGGCCCTGCTCTGCACTGTGGAGGGCTGCGTTGTGCGGTAAGGGATCCCGCGCTGGCCCAGCCCGCCTGCCCAGCCACCTGACACCCAGCCCTCAAATATTAATGTGACGCCTCCCAAGGGGGCCACACTCCCCACACACTGCCTGGCGCCTGTGTGAGGTCCCCCCAGTGGGTGCGTGCGGCTCCAGCTGCCAGCCCAGGTTCTGGGGGGCCGGGCTGTGTCCCCTTCCTGTGGCCTGGTGCCCAAGGGTCCCGCACGACGTGTGCCCACCTGTGATTTGGTAAGGCTGAGATCTGGGTGCCGGGGGCAGCGGTGGCCGTGCACGTCCCGCCCGAGCCCAGGTGGAGAGGGAGGCCGGCTTGCTGCAGGGAAGTTAGGAGTTTCTGATCAGCTCTGGACACGGTCCTGAGATGGGGCCGCCCAGGATGGGCGTGGGGTCACCGTGAGTGAGGGGTCCCGGACTCGAGCTTGGGGTCCATGGGCCCCGGGCTCCAGCACAGAGGGGACAGGAGCTGTCCCCCTGACTCCCTTCACCCCTCCCGGGAGCAGCACAGGTGCTCGAGGACCCTGAGCCCTTGTGCTGACCGCGCTGTCCCCCAGGTGCCCATCCTGATGACGCCCCCGCCGCCACCCTTCCCGCCCCCACCGCTGTCGGCTGCGAAGCTCTCCCTGCAGGACAGCACAAGAGGGGGCCCCGGGCGTGGGAGCCCCACGCGTGAGTACACGGCCAGGCTGGGCTGCAGACGCAGTGGGCGGTGCGCCCGCCTCACGGCCACCCTGCATCCCTTGCCGCACTCCAGGCTTCTCTGGGGTCTCTGCTGCTTTTTAAAATCCAGGACACACGTTCCACGGGGGGCGGGTGTGGTTAGCGTGGTGTCCCCAGGCCGCCCCGGGCTGCTCTCTGGACTCCATGGAGCTGCGGGAAGGGGTCCTCCGACTGCAGGTGGTCACCCAGAGAGGACTGTGCCCCGCACTTAGCAAAGTGAACTGGGAAAGCAGGGATGTGGCAGCCACCCCACAGAGGGGTGCCTGGGTCCAGGGACACCCTGCGGTGGTGTGGTCGTGTATGACAGCCTGTGTGTCCGTCTGAATGTGTGCGTGTGCGTGTGTACACGTGTGCTCGCGCGTGCCAGGCCCCGAGGCCCCAGGCGCTTGGGTTGTCTGCAGGGGGCGCTGTGGGGCCTCCAGGCTCAGCAGGGGCTTGGACGCCCAGTTGGGATGAGGGATGAGGGGCAGGCGGCCCCGGCAGGCTGGGTTCCAGCCGCTGTGCCGGGCTCTGGGCGCCTCCTGCCGTAGTAGGGGCCTCACCCCCGGCCGGGGGCTCCCTGGCCCTGCGCGATCCCCTCCTCCTCTCAGCAGCCTCGATGCTCAGCCCGGTGTGGCCCGGCCAGCCCGTCCTGAGGGAGCCGGCGCCCTGCACGGCGCCCCCGAGTGCCCCTGCTGCGGTGAGCCCTGCCGGGGTCTCCTGGGTGCCGGGGTGGCTCTAGGTGGCCTGGTTCTGAGCACGGGGGACTTCAGGCCAGGGACGCTTCTGTCACCGGGTGCCCCGCCGCCCTGGAAACCCATCCAGCAGAGCCGCGGCCGCCCCCTCGAAGTTGGGGGCTGCTCTCTCTGCTCCCCCTCGGCCCAGCCTTGCCTGGAATGGGTGCTGGCCGGGCTGGGCAGTGCCTCAGAGCACACAGTACAGGAAAGGCTCTGACAAGTCCTGCAGGACCGGCAGGCAGACTCTGTCCTAGTTGCAGTCCCCGCTCTGCCCCTCGGCATCCATGGGCACCCTCCACTGGGCTGCCCCGGAGAGGGAGGAGCTTCTGGCTGCTTCTCTGAGCAGTAACCCACAGCTGGGCCCCACCCGAGGGGGTTCTTGCCCCCAGGCTGGGGCCACAGGGTGGTGATGGTGCCCCTCCCAGACACCTTAACTGCACATTTGGGTCCGAGCTCAAGCCTGGGTCCCCCCTGCACAGGGGCCAGAGGCAGCTCTGGGGAACACCCCCGACGGCCTGGCTGCACTGCGGCTGGATGGGCTGCACTCGGGGGACCTGGACGGGCTGGTGCCCACGCGGGACGAGCAGGGCCGACCCATCCCTGAGTGGAAGCGGCAGGTGATGGTGCGACAGCTGCAGGCCCGCCTGGGTGAGGAGGACGGCGCCGTGGAGGCCCAGGTGCGCAGGTGGGGTGGGGGCGGAGCCCAGCTGGCTCTGTGCTCGGACACCCGGAGTCAGCACCACCCCGGGCCTGCTCTGCCCACGCCTGTGTCCCGCAGTCCTGGACGCCCTGTAGCCCGAGCGCTGTGTCCTTGGTCTCAGCCGCGCTGTCCCTGCCGCAAGGCCCGCCACTCGCGGTCTGATGGCGAGCAGGGGAGAAGCTCCCGTGGCACTGCGGGCCACGAATCTCAGCTGGCGCCGGGGCTGCTGCAGGCGCCTGGCATCTCAGGCCGGCTCGGGTCGGGACAGAGCAGGGCGGCCGTGTGTGGCGGAGCCCCCTCCTGCCGGACCTCGGGGAGACCTGGGGGCGGGGCCGGGCTGGTCATGCGCCGAAAACCAGCAGCCATCCCGCGGGACCCAGGAACCGGCTGGGCACGGGACAGGGCGGGGAAGGTGGCGGCGGGCGGAGCAGTGGCTCAGGCCCCAGTCCTCCTCTCCCGGGGCTGTGGCAGACACAGGGCAGCAGCGCTGCCTAAGGACTGGGAGGGCTGTGGCCAGAGGAGGACTTGGGGGCGGGGCAGGGCGGGGCGGGGCGGGGCAGCTCTCCTCACCTCCTCCAGGGGACCCTGCCCTGCCAGCCTCCAACTCCAGCAGCTGCTGCATTGCTTTGCCCTGCCTTGTTTTGCTCTTTTCTTTTCTCGTGTTCCTGGGGATCGAACTAGGGCCTTCACGCCCAGCTGCATCTCCAGCCTGTTTTTATTTTTTGTTTTGAGACAGGGCAACCTTAAGTCACTCATTTGCCCAGGCTGGGCTCAAACTTGTGATTCTCCTGCCTCAGCCTACGAGGGCATCATGCCTCATGCTTTCTCAGGCCAGGCAAGGTCCAGCCAGCGTGTCAGAGGCTGGGCAAGGGTCCCAGAGGTGGGGGCTAGAACCCAGCCACCCTGAGTGCAATGCCCAGTGCGGGGCAGAGCCCTGCTGACCCGCCCCTCCTGTGCCCAGGAGCGCAGCGGCGCGAGTATGGGCCCTGCGGAGCCGGCGCCCTGGCGGTACTCACAGGCGCACCAGGCCATCCTGGGCCCCTTCGGGGAGCTGCTGACAGAGGACGACCTGGTGTACCTGGAGAAGCAGATTGCAGACCTGCAGCTGCGGCGCCGCTGCCAGGAGTACGAGAGCCAGCTGGGCCGGCTAGCGGCCGAGCTGCAGGCGCTGCTGCCCGAGCCGCTGGTCAGCATCACCGTGAACAACCACTTCCTGCCCCGCGGCCCTGGGCTGGAGGACCAGGGCGGCCCAGTGCCGGCTGCCAAGCCCGAGGACACCGTGGAGGCCGGCACGGCTGAGCCGGGCGGGCACCCGCTGCCTTTCTGGTGCGTCCACATCGGCCGCGTAGTACGCAGCCTGTCGCTGCTGCTGAAGGGCGTGAATGGGGTGGTGCAGGGTGAGGAGCCCGCGGCAGCCCCGGCCCCACAGGACGGCCACAGGGAGGCGCCGGCCAGCCCAGCCCACAGCGAGGCCCAGCGCGAGATCCAGGGCTGGGGCGTGTCAGTGCGGACGCTGCGCGGCCACTTTGAGTTGGTCCCCATCACTGGCCCGCCCTGCGACCCCAGCCCGGGCCTCTGTAAGCCTGGCGCCCGCCCCGCACAGTGCACGGGCAGCTGCTGGCCAGCGGAGTCGCATCCCCGAGGTGGGCCAGCAGGTAGCGAGCCTGGGCCGGGAGATGCGGAGGAGGCCAGCGACTCGGGCATCAGCTGCGAGGAGGCCGCCTCAGAGGCGGGAGCACTGCCTGGGCCGGACCTGGCCAGCTTGCGCAAGGAACGCATCGTCACGCTCTTCCTCGGCCACTGGAAGCGCTCGGCCTGCACGCCCGCGCTCAAGACGGCCGCCTGCAGGACCCTGGAGGCCCAGCGCACCCGGCTGCGGGGACCCGAGCCCCCTGGCAGCCCTCGCCCGCCCTCCCCTCCACCTGGCCCCGGCCCGCGGCTCAGCCACCTGTGGCAGCAGCGCAGCGCCATCGCCCACCTGCTGGGCAGCTGGAAGGCCATCCTGGCACACGTGCCCGCCCGGCAGCTGCGGCGGCTGAGCCGGCGGCCCCGCGGGCCGCTGTCCCCCGAGCAGTTCCTGCCCTACGTGGATGGGGCACCCATGCCCTATGGCAGCCTCTCCCTGGACCTCTTCATGCTGGGCTACTTCCAGCTGCTGGAGTGCGAGCTGCCGCCCGAGGAGCGCAGGATGCGGCACCTGCTGTGCTTTGAGGTCTTCGAGCACCTGGGCGCGCACGGCTGGGAGGCGGTGCGTGCCTTCCACAAGGCTGTGACCGACGAGGTGGCCGCCGGCCGCCGCGCCTGGACCGATGGTTTCGAGGACATCAAAGCCCGCTTCTTCGGCTCCAGCCAGGCTCCTGCCTGGGACTCGGAGCCTGGCCGAAAGTCAGGGGTGACCCCACTCGGGTCCCTGCCACGCCCCACCATCCCTAGCAGTGTCCCTGAGCCAGTGGCACAGCGGCCGGGTGCCGGCTCCCAGCGGGGCAGCTTCAACAGCGAGGACATCTGTGGCTACATTGACCGCAGCTTTGCTTTCTGGAAGGGGAAGGAGGCAGAGATGTTCCACCTCAGGGCATGAGCGCCACTGCCTGCCGAGGACAGTGGTTGGGCCGCGCAGGTCCTCCTCACCACTCCCCATCCAGCCCCTGCTCTGCCGGCGTGGAGAACCCAGCGCGGTGCACATCTCTGAGCCGGACTGTCTGGGAGCCCTCAGCCCCTACGGTCCCATCGCGGCCCAGCACCCTCTGCCTGCATGCCCGGGGCCAGCCTGCTCCGCTTTCCTCCCCCAGGGCTCGAGGGCGATGGGGAGGAGCCAGAGACTGCCCTGCCGCTCCCCAGGTGCGGGGAGAGACCCACACCTCCACACAAAGAGTCACTGCCCACTGATGACCCACTGGGTGCCCAAGAAAGGCTCCCTGTGTGGCCCTGCCCCCTAAGCAGCAGGGCCCTGAGCTGGGGTGGACAGTGCTGGCCCCAGAGGGCAGCCTGTGGCCACATCGGGTGGGCACATGGGTGTCCCCCAGGCCTGAAGGATGAGGAGGGGAGGGTTCTGCCCTCAGGGCCCGGGGGCACAGACTCGGCGGAGCCAGGGCCTCGGGGTGGGGTTGTGAGAGGCCCCTGGCCTGGGGAGGAGGCGGCCCCCCGACCCTCCTTGCCACCACTGCTGGAGGCCACAGGGCTCAGGGCCAAGCAGACTCGGGGGACAGGCCACTGGGGAACCCTCGCTCTGGGTCCTGTGGGCAGGGCCCTGGGGAGCATGAACTTGGGGTGAAAGGAAAGGGGCACTGACCGCCTGGCCACTGTTGACCACACGCCATCCCTGGGCCCCCCCATGCCCCCACAGAGACCCTCGCCTGCAGCTCACCCTGGACCTGCGTTTGCTCATTAAATCTCCCATCCCTGGCCAGCCTTGCCCTCATGTTGCTGTCCAGGGGCCCGGGAGGGTCCTCTGTGTCCATGCGCCCAGCCCTGGGTGGGCACCAGACCCAAGCCCACTGCAGTCCAGGGCAGTGGCCTCTGTCCCACAGGGACCTGGTTCCCGCTGCGTGCTGGAGGGGGGACTCGGTGCCAAGCAGTCCCCGCGGGTCAGTGAGGGACTAAGCGCCCCTGGCGGGGGCTCTTTCCCAGGGTCCCCTTGGCTCCAGTGCCACCCAGCCCGCAGTCAGCACCTCAGAGGTGCCCCCTTCGTCAGGGGCCTGGTCGGGCCCCAGCTGTGGCCAAGGCCTGGTCTACCCGAGCATGGGAGCCTGGTGGACACCCTGGCGTCTCCTGGGGTCCCATGGCGGCCAGTGCCAGGCGATGTCTGAAGATTGACAGGGGTGGGGCCCGGCAGGTGGCCGGCCTCAGGTGCCCACTCGCCTGCTCCTAGCGTGGTCAGACCGGGGCCACTGGTTCCGGGGGCCCAGCGAGGGTGCAGAGGGGCGCAGGTCTGGGCTCGTGCCCGAAGGAAGGCGGCCCTCTCCCTGCTGCAGACAGACCCCACTCCTCGGGGCCGCCCCACCACCCTGGGAACGCAGGTGACTCACCCCAAGGGGAGGGGCCCCCGTGGGTGGGGCCTGGTCATCAGTCCACTGTCCGGGGGACAGCGCTCACCGGGGACCCAGCGCACCTCCACACACACCCAGACCAGGCCGCCTGCTGAGTCACTGAGGCCCTGCCCCTCCCACACGTGCCTGCAGGCCTAAGACAAACTAGAAAAGCAGACTGGCTGGACGGGTGGCGCACACCTGTCATCCCAGCAGTCAGGAACCTGAGGCAGGAGGATCACTGCAAATTTGAGGTCAGTCTGAGCTACATGGTAAGACACTGTCTCAAAAAAAAGGAAAACAAAACCGAAACCAAAGAAAGAAAAACAGGATTTCAGAGGCAGCGAACACTGCCTGGGACGGTCGTCACACATTTGGGTGGCATTTAAGGCAGCCAGGTTTTTAGTGACTCCAAATCTCCTTTAAAGGAAAAACAAAGGAAGCTGTGGGACCCCCATCACCGGGAGCCCCAGTGACCCCGCCTCTGGCAGTCACAGAATACGGCCAATGCGTGGGTCTCTTCTAACTCGGTGACAGACGAGGCTGCACCCAGCACTGCTGCCCTCTGGACCTCAGGGCAGTGGCGGCCACACAGGGAGGATGCCCCCCCCAGCCCCTGTCCACAGCCCCGGCGCCCTTTGGGTCCTGGAACGGAGCAGAGCCATGGCGCACTGCTGGAGACGCTGGGGGCGGGAGCAGTTTCCTGGGCAGCAGTGGCAGCAGCTGACCGACACAGCGAGAGGCGAGGGCTCACAGCTGGCGTGCAGGCGGGAGGTGTCACAGTGTCAGGGCAGCGGCCCCTCGGACCGCTGGCTGTGCCGAGACCATGGCCGTTCCGGGCAGAGACTCTGGCTCCACCCCAGGACGCGTGGTCCGGGAAGAGGTCTCAGCAGGTGCACGGGGCGGGCCCGCGGGTGACAGGACCTGTGGGTGAAGCGCTGCCCAGCTGTCAGGAGAACGGGTGGCCCTCCGGCCCCTCCCAGCCTGTCCACAGGGCACCTCTGCCCCGACCCGGGGTGAAACATGGGCACGCATTTGCCCCGGTGGCTTCACCCTCTGTCTGTGTGGCCCCACTGCCACCCCACCCTGACAGCCACGGGGGACCCGATGTCCCCTCCCACTCGACCAGGCGAGCTGCTCTGCCCGAGGAAATGTGGACTCAGGCTCGCAAGCGCCAGTGTCATCGGGAGGTGACCGAGTGGGCGCGGGGGTGCACAGCCAGCCCCACATGCACCTCGGCCAAGCCCACGGATGTCGGAGCCCCTGGTGGTACATGCCCGACTGGCTGTCACCTCTCTTGTCCCCTCGGCCACCCTGGGAGACCTGCACCTTGACACACAGCACGGGGCCCAAGCAGAGCCAGCTCCTCTGTGGGATCAGAACCCCGGTCCCCTCCCTCCGGCCCACAGGGTCTGTTAACCCTTCACGCTCCTCCTGCACACAGAGCCGTCGCCAAACCCTCCTCCTCCACCCCACCTCCCGCGCCCAGGACCGCTGGGGACACTCGGTGCCTGGGGACATCATGCGTGAGGGTCCCCCGCCCCACCAGGACCGAAGCAGGGCCCCAGGCTGGGCTGAGCTGGGCGGGGACATGGGCTGAGGGCCTCGTGCTGAGGCGGGAGGTGCAAGTCCCCCCCCAGCCTGGGCAACTAGCAACTTAGTGCCACCCTGTCACAAAATGAAGAGTGAAAAACTTAAGGGTGTAGCTCAGTGCCAAGGCCCTGAGTTTAGATTCCATTCTGCCAGGAGGGCTGTCACCTGGGCCCCCTGGTCTGCGAGGGCACTGGGCCTGTCCCCGTGGGCCTGGGAGGCCACTGCCAGCTGCGGGGGGCGGGGAGGGGAGGAGAGCTGAGGCTCCTCTGCACACACGGGGCCCTGCCGGGGGCCCTGCTAACTCCCAGGTTCCCCTTGGACCCTGGGCACCCCCAGCCCTGCTGGGACCTGGATACAGGACCCCACGGCCACCATGGACCAAGTGCTGCCTGGGTGGCCGGCGCCGGCTGTCGTATTTTTAGATGACCCCGTTTCTTAGCTGTCCCTGGCACTCGGGAAGGGAGACACCGAGGCAGCCCCGGGCCAAGACCGTGCGGGGCGGGAGGGGCTGTGTGTCTGTCTGGTGTCTGGTCCGTGGCCCCTCGCTGCCACCAAAGCCTCCACCACAGAGCCCACGCACTGAGCCACCACTGGGCTTGTTCACGTCACTTCCCCGGACACAAACCAACGCCAGCTGGGTGCCTGTCCCCGGCTCGGGCTCCCCCTGTGCCCCCGGTACCTGGCTGGGCACCCTCTGCCCCTCTCGCAGATGGGGAAGGGGGGACGAGGCCTGCCCCGCCCCCAGCCTCCCTGCAGCCCCGTGAGTGCGGACGCTCCGCTGGGCCCTGGGGGCCCCCCATATGCCCTGGTGTGGTCACCACACATCCCTGGCATGACGTGGCCAGCGCGGCCCGCAGAGGGGGCAGTGGGCAAGGAGCCGTCTCCGCGCTCCCTCCGCCAGCCGGTCCCTCCCCGCCCTCCGCCCTGCAGTCACGGGCTAAAAATACCGCTTCCCACGTGGCCACCTGCCCCGCCGCGGCCGGCAGTTCCGTCTCAGGTCCGGAGCCGTCCGCAAGGTGGGCCTGGGGCTCTGGGGTCGGCGTGGAGCGGAGGGGAGGGATGGGGTGCGGGAAGGGGTGCAGGGCCGGGCCTGGGACGCAGGAGTGCGTGCTTGGTGCAGGACGGGGCAGGACAGGGCTCCGATCTCCACACTGCCCTGGCCAGAGCAGGAACGGGGTGGCCGGACCCCAAGGCTGTGCGGGGCCCTCCCTTGCCTTGCCTGCTCACCCTCCTGTGTTTCTCGGAGGCCTGGGGGTGACCAAGACCCAGGGAGCCCCCGCCCCAAGCTGGCACCTCGGGCAGCAGGTGTCAGCAGGCGCCTGGGGCCCCGGGGAGGGACTGGGCCTCCGGCAGCCGCCACCACCCTCGAAGCTGGCCGAGGGCAGCTATGCCTGGAATGTGAGGCCTGTGGGGCGGCCGGGGACAGGCCCCCTCGCCCAGAGTGCCCAGCCCGCCCGGCATCACCCAGCAGGGCCACTCGAGGGGGTGCTCAGGCAGGGCACTGCGCCGATCCTGAGCTGTCCTGTTCACAGCGAGCCCAGCCTGGCCCCCGGAAGCCCGAAGTGGGCTCCTCGGTCCTTCCCCGGTCTGTAGGAAGGGGGCAGGACATCAGAGGGCCAGGGAGTGGCCAGCCGCAGGGGCGTGGCTTGCCCTGTGGGGCGCCCCCTGGTGGATGGACGCCTCCCTGCTGCGCAGCCTCTGGCCCTTGGGTGACTCGGAGGAGCAAGGCGTCTGTCCTACAGGCAGACAGACGTCCAGAAGATGAGTGACTGTGTGTTTACACGAATGAGCAGATCGGCGGGGGGAGCCGGGCCGCTGGGGCGGAGCTGCAACTCCCGAGGAAGCGGCTTGGGCGTCATTAGCAACGGGCCTGGGCGGGGCCCAGCCTGGCTCCGTGCTGGAGTCTGGCTCCCCGACTCCGGTCAGGCGCTCTTGGGTAGTGATGCCCGCCCCCGTGCCTGTCCCCAGCTGTGAGGTGACAGCTCTCGCTGACCCAGGGTGCAGCTCGGACGCAGCATGACACAGAGGGGGCCGTGGGAGGACGGGGACACCAGCACTTCCCCTCAGCCTCTCCGTCAGATGGGGGAACCGGACAGAGGGGGTGTGGCTTGTGCAGGGCCACCTTCAAGGTCACAGCAGGCGGGCAGTGCCATCGGTGGGGCGGGAGGCCTAAGACGCCTCCCACACCCTGCACAGCAGTGTCGGCCTGGGCAGAAGAAGCCGCCGGGTGTGTGGGTGCAGGGCTCGCTGTCTCCTGGGGTCTGGGCTGTGCACCCCCGGGTGGGGAGGGAGCTCAGGATGTGGGCTTTCCCCCCGCCGGCCATGGTCGGTCTCCCTGCCTCCAGCCAGCCTTTCCTCCCTGCACGATGAGAGCAGTGCTCGGCCTGCCCACAGGCCCGGCCTGGCCCACGGGCATGGCGGTCACTTGGGTGGCTGAGACTGGGCCTGACCTTGCTGCCTTTTCCAGGAGCTCAGGAGGCTCCTGGCACCTCTCTGGGGACAGAGGCCCGCCAAGGACCCTGGCTGGCGACAGCGGCACCATGGTGCGGAATGTGGACGACCTGGACTTCCAGCTGCCCTCGCACGCCCAGGACATGCTGGATGGCCTGCAGCGGCTGCGCACTCTTCCCAAGCTGGCCGACGTCACGCTGCTGGTGGGTGGCCGGGAGCTGCCCTGCCACCGCGGCCTCCTGGCACTGAGCAGCCCGTACTTCCACGCCATGTTTGTGGGCGAGTTTGCCGAGAGCTTCTCTGCACGCGTGGAGCTGCGGGACGTGGAACCGGCCATGGTGGGGCAGCTGGTGGACTTTGTGTACACCGGCCGGCTGACCATCACGCAGGCCAATGTGGAGGCGCTCACGCGCACTGCCTCGCGCCTGCACTTTCCCGCCGTGCAAAAGGTCTGTGGCCGCTACCTCCAGCAGCAGCTGGACGCCACCAACTGCCTGGGCATCTGCGAGTTTGGGGAGCAGCAGGGGCTGCTTGGTGTGGCCGCCAAGGCCTGGGCCTTCCTGCGGGAGAACTTCGAGGCCGTGGTGCAGGAGGACGAGTTCCTGCAGCTGCCCCGGGACCGGCTGGCCGCCTGCCTGGCCAGCGACCTGCTGCAGGTGCAGCCTGAGCGGAGCCGGCTCGAGGCCCTGCTGCGCTGGGTCCGCCACGACCCCCAGTCCCGGGCCGCCCACCTGCCTGGGCTGCTCGGCCTGGTGCGCCTAGGCGCTGTGCCCGGGCCCTGCGTGCAGGAGCTGCTGGCCACGGAGCCACTGATCCAGGCGTCCCAGGCATGCCAGGAGGCCCTGTCCCAGGGCCACAGCAGGGTGAGTGAGGGGCCGGGGCCCCACCCCTGAGGAGCAGGAGAGGCACCCTTGAGACCCCTTGCACAGGGAGGAAGAGCAAGTGTGAGCGTGCCCGGGTGTCCCCTAACTCGCACCACTCCTGGCCTTGCGTGGGCCGCCTGCATGGACATCACCAGTCACCCCTCCAGGACAGACTGTGCCCCGAGTACGCAGGCCCCAGGATGTCAGGCGTGGTGGCGTCCTGTGCCTGGGACGGAAGGAGATGACAGCTGGAGGGAGGAGAGGTCGATGGGGGCTTCGCATTTCAGCCTCAGTCGTGCAGCTCCGCTCACCACATGGCGGCCAGGAAGCGACGGGGCAGAGCAAGGTGCAGGGCCGGTGCCCCCTTCTGAGCCACGCTCCATCCCACACGCGTAGGCTCCGCCTGCTAATGAACAGGCCCACTCGGGAGAGAGCTGCGAGTGGCTCCAGCCACTGACGAGCAGGGTGCACCCCTGTGACCCGATCCCTTCCTGGGACCCAGCCCCGCCCCGCGAGCCTGGGGCACGGGTCCTACCCAGACCATGGCTCAAGGGTCAGGATCCAGAAGGGTCCTGTCCGAAGGAGCCCACAGCTCACAGGGCAGAGACGTGAGGCCAAGTGGAGAGGCCGGCGCGGCACGGGGTGTGGGGGCGTCCTGTGGGGAGCTGGCGGGCAGTGGGGGTCCAGGGGAGGTGGCATCTGAGCTGGGATTAGAGGCGGACAGGTGCTGGGCGGGAGGCAGAGGAGGGAAAACCCTCCAGGGACTTAGCACAGCTGGGGACGCAGACAGGCGTGGCAGCTGCCACTTGTCCGGAGGGTGACAGTCCCGTCACCATGGGTGCCACTCCGGCTGGAGCAGGCAGGGGCACTGTAGGGCAGGTCCCGGGGGAGCAGCAGGCCTGATGTGGCAAAGCCCAGGAGCCCAGGTGGGTCAGCTGCGGGCGCTGGCTCAGGGCCTGGCGGGGACGGAGCTGCGGTTCAGGCTGATGGGGCAGCATGTGGCCAGCAAGGTGCTAACTCTGGTCCCGGTGAGCCTGGCCTCGCGCCGCAGCTGGGCCATGTGCCGGTGCTGCCCGTGAGAGGGCCACACGAGCCGGAGCAGGGGCCTGGGCAGCGGGATGGTGGAGCCACCCCACGTGGCCTGCTGCAGGCCAGCCAGGCGTAGGGATGCCCAGGGGGCCCAGGCCTCCTGTGGGGAACTGGGTTCAGGCTCCAGGGGCTGCCCCAAAGCGGGTGCAGGGGAACTGGGGAGGCATTGGTGATGGCTAGAAGCAGCTGCTTCTGCCCTTGGGGGACACCCCACGGGAATACACACACGTGCCCACACGTGAATACGCACACAGGTGCACACGCATGCCGAGGCCTGTGTGGCCCCACGCATGTGCCCCGGGACACGTGGGTCATGGTACCAACCCTCCTGCCGCTCCTGCCCGCAGGCCCTGCCCAGCGCCCCACAGAAGCTGGAGGAGGTGCTGGTGGTGGTGGGCGGCCGGGCACTGGTGGAGGACGAGGAGGGCAGTGAGGAGCCCACGCCCCACCCCGGGAACTTCGCCTTCTACGACACCCAGGCCCGTGAGTGCCCTCCCAGCCCGTGCCCAGAGCCTGCAGGCCCGGGAGTGGGTGCGGAGAGAACTGGGCATCTGCCAAGTCCACGTCCAGGGTGCCCACGAGCGTTGTGGGCTGTGGACGAGCCCTGCTGCCCCCTGCCCTGTGCTCCCGGTCAGGAAGGAGGGCAGTGAGGATCAGACCCATTGCCCCCTCTGTGGAACGGGCCCTGTGGGGGCACCCCGGTGGGAAAGGGGGCGTGGGAGGGCCTGGGGTGCCTCTGCGGGCCCTCAGTGGCCCTCGTGGGCACCTCCTGGGAAAACGCTCTTGCTGCTGGCTGTGGTCCTGGCCACCCTGGTCCCCTGCCAGCACCACGTTGGGGGCCAGCGGCCAGCACTGGAGGAGGCCCAGGGGCTGTCCCGGCCAGGCCGGGGTGACCAGGGGGATTTGGCGCTGACGTCAACAAGCAGCTGTTCCTGGGCTGGGTGGGGTGGGGGGCGGGGGTGCTGGGCCTCCCCACCCGGGGTGACGCAGACCTGAGTCAGACACACAGTCCCTGAGCGCAGTCACCAGTCACACACGCTCACCCAGAGGTGCCCCCCTCCCGTTCATGGTCTTGTGGGCTTTCTCAAAACGTTTCTCATCTCTGGCCTCAGTTTACCCCCGGACACTCACGGAGGCAGGCTCATCATTCCTCTGCCCCTTGCAGCCCCCGCACACCCCATCTCACATCCCCTCAGGGTCACCCCCTTTCTAGACAGGGACACCAAGGCTGGACGGGGTGGCAAACCTGCTGCAGGGTCAGGGTGTCCAGTGCCCCCGAGCCTGGCTGCCAAGGAAAGGGTGGGGAGGGTCTGTGACGTGCTGACCTCATGAGTGACAGCTGAGGCGCCGACCCGTGCCCCATCCAGCTGCCTGCGTCCGGTCCGGTGTTGGGCTCTGAGAGTGCTGTGAGGAGCTGGGGCACAATGACTGGGGCAGTCGGGGCTGGCTCCGACCCCACCCCTGGGGGTGTCCCCTCCCCTGCAGCAGCCGAGCCCCTGCTGGCCCGTCCCCATGACGAGGGGGCCGTGTTGGCACCCAGCCCCTGGACTGGCCACCCGACCCTCTGCCTCTCTTCCTGCCAGGGCGGTGGATGGCACTGCCCGACTTCCCCGACTACCACAAGTGGGGCTTCTCCCTGACGGCGCTCAACAACGACGTCTACGTCACAGGTGGGCAGCCGGGGTCCAGCCAGCGCCCACAGACCAACCCTCCACTTGGGCTGGTTTAGCTGGGACCCCTCGCCCTCCCCGGGCACGTGACAGCCAGGACACTTAACTCCAGGGCTCCCAGACCTGCTTCCTGGGGTCCCCGGGAGGGGCTGCATGACAGGCGGGTTGCCCCGGCTTTTCCCCACAGGACGCTGCAGGGTAGAAACCCTGGATCTGTCCCTCACCTGCAGGGATGGGGGGCTCACAGCTGGCCGCCCCTGCAGCCCCAGCCTGGCCCACGGTCTGACAGCTGGGGCTCAGCACATTCAGGGTCAGAGTCTGGCGTGGGGTGTGGACGCTGGGTCTGGAGACCCAGGTCGGTGGCGCCCATGTGGACAGGGCCTCTCCTGGCAGGTGGCTCCCGGGGCACCAAGACGGACACCTGGTCAACCACGCAGGCTTGGTGCTTCCCGCTGAAGGAGGCGGCCTGGAAGGCAGTGGCACCCATGCTGAAGCCCCGCACCAACCACGCCAGCGCGGCGCTCAATGGGGAGATCTACGCCATCGGTGGTGAGCTCCCCACCCGCCCAGCCCGAGGTTGGTCGGAGCCTCCTGGGCCTGCAGCCTCAGGGGCTCGGCCCGGGGATGCCGCTGCCCATGGCTGTCCAGGGCGTGAGGTCAGCGTGTCCCACGCCCGGCTCCCAGCAGGCGGCCCTGGGAACCCGTGCCCTGGGCTCCTGTGACGCATGTGGGGCAGAGGAGGCAGCAGGCCGGGCCAGGTGGGGTCCAGCTGCCAGCAGAGATGACCACAGGCTCGGGCCTCGGCTCAGGGCCCTGAGGAGCCATGGGGCGAAGGCCCCGCTGTGTCGCCCACCGAGCCCTGCCTGACCCGGGGCAGCCTCGTCCCCAACACCCAGCGAGCGCCCCAGTAAGCAGCCCCGGAGTGTGCAGTGAGGTCACTGAGAAGCCGCGTCCTGCGGCTCCGCGGATCACATGGGCCACACCTGGCCCCGCGGGGTTCCAGAGCCCCACCTGCCTGGCCACCGCCTTTTCCTACCCATGGCGGAGAGAGCAGAGAACACACGCGAGTCTGGGAACCCAGCTCTGCAGAGGCTGAAGCGGGGCTTCCTGTCCTCAAAGGTCCCTACATCGTCACGGCCAGGCTCCACCTGGGAGCCAGGGGGTGCGCACGACTCCGGCATCATCTTACCATCCTCCTGTGCCCCTCCTAGGTCGGGTCCCCAGCCCATGCCACTTCCTGACATGTGGCCTGGTGCAAGCACCCGGGCCTCCGGGAGCCTCAGTTTCCCCACCTGTGAAGTGGGCAAGCTCGCTGCCCTTCCAGGATGTGCCCACCTTCCTTGCCCTTCTGGTCCTGGGCACCAGGCCTGGGTTTGCACGACCCTCCCCTGCTCCCAGCCCCCTGAAGCCCCGTCCCCGCTGACCCCGCAGGCACCACACTGGGCGTGGTGGAGGTCGAGAGCTACGACCCCTACACGGATAGCTGGAGCCCCGTGCGGCCAGCGCTCAAGTATGTCAGCAACTTCTCGGCGGCCGGCTGCCGGGGCCGGCTCTACCTGGTGGGCTCCAGCGCGTGCAAGTACAACGCCCTCGCGCTGCAGTGCTACAACCCCGTCACAGGTGGGCGCCGTGGGGAAAGCTGACCAGCCGGGGCGGCAGAGGGAGGCAGGGAGGGGCTGGGGGCTGGGGGCCGCCTTGCTGAGTCCCCGCCCGGCCCGTGGGAGTGGCCAGTCTGCCCTGCGCTAGTGACGTGGCCTGGTGGGGGCACCACCGAGCTCCCTGGTCTGACCTCCCCTCGGGACGCCTGCAGCCGGGGGCTCTCGGTCCCGAGCGGGACCTGTTTTCCCCCTGGACAGTGATACCGGGCTCCACAAGCCCGAGGGGCCACGGGTGAGGGTAGGGCCACCGGTTCCGGGCCTGGGCAGGGGACCAGGAAGGAGGCTGAGGCCCAGGTCAAGGCTGGTCCCGTGGGGTGGGGTCACCAAGCCAGGCCCCCAGAGGCTGCGGTTCCTGGGGGCCCCAAGCCTCGGCTCAGGGAGGGGCAGGGTTTCCCCCGGCCCCGGCGCACTGCCCGTGCCCCACAGATGCCTGGAGCGTGATCGCCTCGCCCTTCCTGCCCAAGTACCTGTCCTCGCCGCGCTGCGCGGCCCTCCGCGGGGCTCTCTACCTCATCGGCGACAACACCAAGAAGGTCTACACCTACGACCCGGGAGCCAACCTGTGGCAGAAGGTGGGCGCTGCCGCCCCACCCTGGACTCAGCAGGGGCAGCCAGGGTGCCGTAAGGGTGGCCCGGCCTCCCCCATGGCAAGCAAGCCAGGCCCTGCGGGAAGCGGCTCCTTCCATGGTGGCCACCAGGAGTCCAGCAGGGACAGGCCCCTGAGCTGCTCCGCCCCTCCCGTGACCCAGCGCTGGCCCGTTGCTCCTCACTGGCCACCCACCGTGTCCCTCTGCAGTCCTGCTGCCCCTGCCGTCCCTGGGCCTCAGCGCTTTGGCAACCTTGACCTCCCTGTGCAGCCCAGGCTGGCCTCAAACTTGCGGTGCTCCTCCTGCCTCAGCCTCCTGAGGATTGAGGTTACAGGCTTGTGCCACCGCACCCAGCATGTACTGAGGAGCAGTGAGCTTCAGGGGTGTACCAGTGCCCTGTGGTGGGGTGGTCCCCTCCCTGCTGCCCCCTGCACCCACCAAGGGCCCCCTGGCCACCACCCTCTATCCTCAGGTGCAGTCCCAGCACAGCCTGCACGAGAACGGCGCCCTGGTGCCCCTGGGTGACGCGCTGTATGTGACGGGCGGCCGCTGGCAGGGCATGGAGGGTGACTACCACGTGGAGATGGAGGCCTATGACACCGTGCGGGACGCCTGGACCCGCCACGGCGCCCTGCCCCGCCTCTGGCTCTACCACGGGGCCTCCGCCGTCTTCCTGGACGTCTCCAAGTGGACACAGCCTTTCCACCCTGCCCCGGAGCCTTAGCCCAGGAGGCCTCGAAGGTCCCGGCCCGAGGGTCCCCAGGCAGGGCCCTGTCACCCCGAAACGGCCCCACAGATGTGCACCTGCTCATCCACCCGGCTGCAGCCCCTCCGGGACCCAGACGGCACTGGCAGCCAGGGGACACGGCACAGCCGGGGACACGGCCCTGAACTCCAAGCTGCCCAGCGTGTGGGGTGTCCGGGGTCCTGGGGAGGGACCCACGGCTCCCCGGGAAGCTCCACCTCCTGTGTCCCTACACCGGGATTCAGGGGAGTTGGGCAACAGCAGGGTGGGGGGCAGAGAGTACCAGGACTCAAGACAGGGGCCTCCCGGGCAGGCCTGGTTCCCCCACCCATGATGCCTGACCACGCTGGGCGGCCCCCTCGGGCCCGAGCTGCCCTGTGCCCACCACACCGGGCACAGCGTCTCTGTGGGCCTCGGGCTGGCCGCCCTGCTCCCTGATCGTCCTGCCTGGCCCGTGTGTCCCCTCCACTAGGAAGGCTGCCTTGGGGGCCACCGGGAAGGAAGGGGTGCTGGACAAAGAGCCAGTCCTCGGGTAGTTGTTTGGTCCACTTCTCAGGGGACTTTCATTGGCACAGGCCCCATGGGGTCCGAGCCGCCCCAGGGCCCCCGAGAGCCCCTGGAAAAGGCTCGCGGTGCGCTGCGTGCCCTCAGAGAGGCGCCGGGCAGCTTCTCTGCTGCCAGCCGAGGTGGCCCGGGCAGCCCTGTGTCTGTAACCAAGGACAATAAAGGACTCTCGCTGGCTTGAGGGCTGCGCCCGTCTGTCACAGGCTGGTCAAGGTGGCTCAGGAGCTAGCCTGGGTCTGACCTGCGCGGCCCGGCTAGCACCCAACCCCCACAGTAGGCTCCCACTCCAGGGCTGTTCCATGGGGACCAGAAGCCCCTGAGCACCCTGGCTCTAGGGGACCCGGATAGAGTAGGGTCTGGCGCCAGCCCCCACGGGAAACAGCAGGGCCTTTCGGGTCCCCCTGGCCATGGGTTGGGCTCTCCATGGAATTAGGTCAGCCGGGAGGCCGCACAGAATGAAGCCCCCACAGCCAGCCCCACACCTGTACCACCAAGCACTCAGGAGGCTGAAGCAGGAGGATCAGAAGTCTCGGGCCAGCCTGGGCAATTTAGTGAAGTGTTGTCTCAGAATAGAAGTGGAGACTCCAAGGAGCCAGGGAGCCCAGCTCTGCTCAGAGGCGGGCAGCTGGCAGGTGTCGGAGAGTGAAGTCTGCTGTGTGCTGTGCCAGTGGGACTGGGAGTCCAGGGGGGCACACCCCCCACCTCCCACCAAAGGCCTCAGCTTTGCCCCGCTGTGTCCTGCATTGGGGGACAGTGCGTCCCCAGGGTTCCAGCAGGGAGCTGTGAGCCCCCCAGTCAGGAAGCCTGGAGTTCAGGAAGGATGACTCTGGCTGGGGACCCCACTCCCCGCCTCTGGCGTGTGGGGTGCAGGTACACATCTTGCATCTCCATGCCCTTGCGCCCCCACCATCATTACCTGAGACCCTGTTCCAGGCCCCGGGGATAATCCCCAGTGGGGCTTCGGGTGACCCCGGGCCCGGGCTCGAAGGCACACAGCGAGCGGACTTCAGGCTCGTGGTGTTTGGGGACCGGGAGCCTTTTTCCCATGACCTCACCGCAAGGAGAAGAGAGGGGCGGGCTCAGCTCAGCACCCCAGGCCGAGGCAGCTGGGTCCAGGCCCAGGGTTGAGGTTCGGGTTTCAGGCATGGGGCACCCATTCTGGACCCCCCAGGTTCCCAGGCACCATCGCTACTTCTGAGCCCAGGCCTGTTCCCCCAACACGGGGAAGCCCGTGGGTTTGATCTGCCTCCTGTGAGAGCAAACTTTTTTGGAAAGGGGACCCCAGAAACACACGGGGGCCCTGCCTGAAGGCCCAGCACGTGCTGCTCTGTCACCTCCCTCACCCCGCCAGGCCGGCCGGCCCTGCAGGAGGCTGCACCAGCACCAGAACCGATCGGATTTGGGCCGGAGCAGAGCCTGGGACGTCATGAGATTGCTCAGTGTTTGGGACAATAGCGGTTCCCAGGGCAACGGCCTGGGTCCTGGGCCCGGCTCCTCCTGCGGCCGCTGTGGGGGTAGTGATGTCACTTGAGCGCCTCAGGGTCACACTTCCCAAACCGAGTCCTCGAGTCCCTGGTGCTCTCAAATGTGTCTGGACGTGGGTCGGGTCAAACCCTATCCAGGTCGAATCCTGCACTGGGCAGATCTGACCTGAAGGAAAGAGACGTGGCCATGTGTGCCCCAAAACCTCAAAGTCACCCTGAACTCGGGCTCCACATCGGCCGGAGTGGGAAGACCCCGACAGCACGAAGCACTGGCCTTGTCCGTGTCCAGTGAGCCGGCCTCCACCCGCCGGGCTGTGCGTCCCAGGCCAGCTGGCCGGCTCTCTGGGCCGCCCTGGGGGCTGCAAAGCCGATGCGGGTGCGCACACGTGGTTCTCCAGAGGCCAGTAGGGGCCCTGTGTGGACGGGAGCACAGGCCGGACACCCCTGCCCCCACACGCACTTCTGTGCCAGCCCCCTCAAAGGACCCCCAACAGGGCCGGCACGGAAGCCCAGCGAGGGGGGTGGGAACAAGGTCCTTAATCGTGCTGCGTCTGTGCTGCAGTCCAGCGTTTCTCAGGTGCAGATCTACAATTTCCAGGGGAATTAATTAGTCCCAGTGTTTTTTAAAATTGCGAGTCAGCTTTGAAAGACAACGGTCCTCACTTGCCAAGGGAAGACAGCTCCAACGACCAAGTGCCTGGGGCTCGTGCACCTGGGGAGCAAATTCTCAGGGTGATTTTTCTCTCAGCCTCCAGGCCACCACCACCGTCACAGCCTCATAGAAAAGAGGCTGAATCCTAGCGCATGATAACACTGCTTTCTCTGAAGTGTGGAGTGCAAAACGGATGGATAAGGAAAATGAGCATTTACACACAATGGAGTACTACTCTGCCATAAAGAAGGTTAAGAAAATGGACCTGTCACGGTGGTGCACTCCTGTGGTCCCAGTACTTGGGAGGCTGAGGCAGGAGAACTGCTTTGAGTTCGAGGTCAGCCTGGACTACATAGTAAGTTCAAGGCCAACCTGAACTACATAGCAAGACTCTGTCTCAAAAGGATGGAAAAAGAAATGGATTCACCTTGAGGCCATGTTAAGTGACATAAACCAGACACACGAAATTAAACATCACGTGGTTTCTTTTTACATGAGAAACCCAAAGTATCAACAAGGAGCACAAACAAAATAAAAGATAGCACAACAGGGAGATAGCGCTCTTGCGAATGGCAAGGGCGGCCAGAGACGGAGGGGGCGAGTCAGCTGCGAGACGTCCTCGCGTCAGTTCCCCGGATGGACGTGGTCCTCACGCGCTGCGCACGCGGACTAACATGAGAAAAGCGGACAGGCCGCCTCCTGCGCGTCTCCGCCCCCGCCTCCTGCGCAGCGCCCATGTGCTGCCTCGGGTGTGTCCGGGAAAGGGGCTCCGAGCAGGGTTCCCAGGGCCGCCCCTTAGGCGGGGGCCACGCCTGCCGCGTTCTGGGGCTCGCACCCACCCTTGGTCCACAGGACACAGAACGGGGCCCCTGTCCAGGAGGGCGCGCTGTGCACGCAGGGGTCCCCCTCTGCCCACTCTGACCCCAGCGCTGTGTGCGCGGCCTGCCGCACTCCTGGCCTCCATGCGTGAGGACAGCGCTCCCGCGGGGGTGGCCAGGCGCCCGGGGGCCTGCAGGGTGGGCTTCACCTGCGCTGACCCCGGCAGGCCCTGCCCATCTCCCCACCCCAGTGGACACAGCAGGGGTCAGTGCTGGGCAGCTGCCCGGCGGAAATTGGTTCGGTGGCCCCTGGCCCGGCAGGTCCTCGGTCCCGCTGCCGCGTGCTCCACCCACCTGCCGGCCTTGCAAGGGCGTAGTAGGGCGCCAGGGTCCCCGATGAGCACGTATGGGGAAGCGAAGAGCGGGCGGTCTCGCCCCGCACTGGAGGGGGTGTCCACCCCCACCCCCGTGACCCTCGCACCCTTCAGCGCGCGCAGGCGCCGGGAGGGGGCGCGCCGGGAGGGCGCGGAATTGGAGCAGATAAAAGGCCGGGGCCGAGCCGCGCTCACCGCCGCCCACATGGCCTCGGCCCGCTGCGCCGCCGGCGCGTGCCTGCTGCTCGTTCACGCGGGGCTGCTGCTCGCCCACGCGGGCCTCGGCGCCCCGGAGCCCGCAGGGAGCCACGCGCACTCGCAGCTGCCACCCGGGACCCCGCTGCCCGCCGAGAGCCGCTCGCGCCCTGCCACCCGCCCGCCGGTAAGACGGGGCCGCCCGTGTCCCCGGGAGCCGCTGTCCTCGCCTGGGGGCTGACCCGGGCGTAGGGACCGCTCCTTGTTCAAACCAAAATTCCACCACGCCGGCGAAGGAAGCTGGGAAACTGGGAAGAACTTCATGTAGTGACGCTGGGAAGGCCAGGTGTGTCAAGGACGCACCCGCGTGTCCCCGCAGTCCCTCTGCGAGACAGAGCGCTTCTTGGGGACCCAGGACCCCACCTTCTCTCTTTCTGGCGTTTTTTCCCCGGTGACACCTGGCGAGGAAGCAGCCATCTGAAGCCGCGGGTGGGTTTGGTGGCAGCTCCTAGGTGTCCCTGGCTGGTGGCCTTGGAGTCTGGGACGGTGGGGTCTGCGTGCTCCCTGTTCTGAAGGTGTCAGTGACCCCATTCAGGAGCCTGGCCATGAAGGTGCCCACTGAGGAGGGGGGACACACGGGGGCCTCTCCGCAGCCCCAGTGGACGGAGGCCGGGTGCTGGCAGGGGCTGGGGCTGCCAGGTTTGCTTTGGCCCTGGCCCTCCTGGAACCCAAGATCAACAGTGCATCCCCCAAGCCAGCTGGGGTCCAAGTCACCAGGGCCACTGGCCCCGCTGGGAGGACCAGCTCAGCGCCCTGCCGCAGCCTGTGTGTGAATCTCCATACCACTCAGAGCCATGCAGGGAGTCCAGGGCAGCGCTGAGCGAGGACCGGGGCCTGGACACCCCGTCCACCCCGAGGTCCCCCCACACTGGCTGCAGGGTCTGTGTGTGGTTCTTGTCGAGGACCCGCCCAGAAGCCCCGGGCTGAGCTGTGGGGCCCAGGACTGTATTGGGCAAAGGCCCCGGGCAGCTGTAAGATCCTGAGCGCCGCTGGCCAACTTCGAATCTGCACCCATGACCTCATCTAAGCCTGCCTGAGCCGTCCCCTTCCCAGCTGGCGTCTGCCTGGAGCCGGCGCGTGGGACCTGCTACCCAGTGGGCCCAAGGCCTCCGCCAGGAATTGAGGCTCCTCCCTGACCCCTGCCTGGGCCAGGAGCCACCAGGCGCTGCTCACACGGGGAGGGGGTTCCCGGAGCTGCTGGCCTTGCTCGGGTCGGGACTCAGGAGCACAGGGAAGATAAACAGCAGGACGTCTCACCTGCTCCCTGCCACCGCGCCCTCAGCCGAAATCGCCTCCCTGGGACTCCCGGGGTCTGCTGGCAGCTGGGGCCCATGGGTGCCGGTGCTCGAGGCACCCTCAGCACCTGCCCAGGGTCCCCTCCTGCAGAGCAGGCCTGCGGGGTCCCTGTGAGGACACCCCGGGGCGGGCTGTGTTCCAGGAGCCCAGTGCGGCGCGCACACGCAGTGTGGACCCCCGGGATGCCTGGATGCTGTTCGTCAGGCAAAGCGACAAGGGCGTCAATGGCAAGAGGAACAGAGGCAAGGCCCGGAGGCCGAAGGTGAGCAGCACTGCCCACTGCGCCATCAGCACCCCTCGGGCACCCCGACATCTCCAGCCGCACACCTGGGGTGGGGAGCGGGGGCCGGACTCCTCTGTCCCCTTATTGGCTGGCCTCTGCCTGCACCGCAGCCTGGGCCCTGGCCCGGATGGCCAACTCCTGCTTTGAGCCCAGAATGGGTCCTGTCGCCACGGCCAGGAGCTCCAGACCAGGGCCTCTCTGTCCACTGAGGGCCACCTCGCCGCACTGGGTTCCGACGCAGCAGTGGCGCCAGGGGCCGGCTGGGCGGTCTCCACGGCCTTGCCCACCTCCCTGCCCCTCTGAGCCACCCGCCCAGCCCCAGGCCTCTTGTACAGGGGGTGGCTCCTTCCTGGGCTGGGTCCCGACCTGGACCGGGCTGGGGACTTGCTGACACTGGCTGGGCCTGAGATGCAGGTCTCGGAAAGCGGTCTCTGGGACCCCAGAGCCACCCCCACCTGCTTGGGGACCGCCGGGAGAGCGAGACCCGGGAGGGACCCGCCCTGTCAGAGTCCACGCTGTGAGGACGGCTCTCCCGCCATCCTCAGGGGCAGAGGGGACGCCCAAGGCTCTCCACTCCTGCCCAGCGTCCTCACCACCGGGGTTCCCTTCCAGCTCGGCCTGCTGGGGACACCCGGGCCCCCGGACCCCCTCTTCCTGCCAGAGGTGCTGCTGAAGGAGTTTCAGCTGCTGCTCAAAGGTAGGGGTGATGTGGGGCTGCTGCCCGGGTCTGGATGGCTGCCCAGGGGTGTGGGGGGAGGCTCCCGGAGGGGGCGAGGTGGGCACAGGGGCCCAGCACCGGGGGCCCCGCCCAGGCTGTGCGCACTGCTAAGCCCGGCTCGTATTACTTACAGGAGCTGAGTACACGATGAACTGGTTGTTTCCCCTCTGATCCCATGTAGTTTGTTCATTTTTAAACACCACTTTCAGATGGGCGTGGTGGTGCACGCTGGTAACCAGCACTCAGGAGGCTGAGGCAGAATTGCTGCTTGTACCAGGCCAGCCTGGGCTGCATAGTGAGACTTTATCTCAAAAACCCAAAACAACCGCCGACAAAACACTTTCAGTGCCTTTATGCAGGACTAGGTGTTACTTCCAGTGCAGCTGTAGAAGTTACTTATTCCCACTCAGCTTCTTCCCCAAAATGTGGGTAAGCTGGAGTACGAGGCTGGAAGGGCAGGATGCGGGGTGGGTGATGGGCCAACTTGAAGGGCGCTGAGTGGCAGCCGCGGGATCAGGACGCAGTGTCCCCAGGCCTGCGGCCAGGGGGCGTCGCGGTAACTCCGGACCCGCTCTCCCAGGCGTGGGGCGGGTGGTTCCAGGCACCCACTGCTCGCTCTGTGCCAGGTGCCCTGCGGCAGCGCCAGCGCGTGGAAAGCGCGCCGTGCACACGAGGACCTGGCGAGCCAGCGGCCGCCCGGGAGGACGCAGACGCAGGCGCAGGCGCAGACGCAGACGCAGACGCAGACGCGGTCCTGGCGCTGCTGACCGCGCCTCCGGCCCCGCGCGTGGAGGCCGCTTTCCACTGCCGCCTGCGCCGGGACGCGGCAGTGCAGCGGCGCACCCTGCACGAGCTGGGCGTCTACTACTTGGTGAGCGGGGCGGCCCGGGTAGGGCCGGGAAGGATCTGGGCGGGACCCCGGGTGACCATCTGTGCACCCCGCAGCCCGACACGGAGGGCGCCTTCCGCCGCGGCCCGGGCCTGAACCTGACCAGCGGTCAGTACACGGCTCCCGTGGCCGGCTTCTACACGCTTGCCGCCACGCTGCACGTGGGTGAGGTGTGGGCCGAGGGCGGGGGCGCGCCCGTCCCACTCCCCACCCCCGACCCCGCGTGACGGAAGCGCCTCCCCGTTGCCCCCTCCCGCGCAGCGCTGGCCGAGCAGCCCAGGCGGGGTTCGCTGCGCCCTCGGGACCGCCTTCGCCTGCTGATCTGCATCCAGTCCCGCTGCCAGCGCAACGCGTGAGTTCCCTGCCGCGCCTAGTTCCTGTCCCGGCAGCACCCAGGAGGCTTGGCCCTGCCAGCTGCTGTCCACTGCTCCGCACGCCTGGGGGACCAGAGGTTGGCACCAGCGCCCTCCCCAGAGGCCTCTCCTGATCACTCTCCCGCAGTGCACCCGGGACTCGCCCTGGGAATCCACTGCTCAGCGCCCCACTGCCCCATCTGGTCCCCGAGGGCAGTCCCTCCCACATCCCTGTCTCCCCTGGCAGAGGACCCAGGCATGCGATGCTGACGTGTGGCTGGAGAAAGCATGAATGGGGAAACTGAGGCTTTCGGCTTTGAAAGCCCTGCGTGCACTGGCCAGCTTTCTGCCTCACTTGTGGCCACCCCACCACCTCCCTGACCACCAGTGTCCGGTGTCCCACTGGAGCCAGGCTTGGCAACCCCTCGCTTGACTCTGGCCTCACAGGCGCCCGGTGCTGTGTCTGCTTCTCCTGGGGACCGTGCACACATCGCCCCCCAGAGGTCACCGTGGGTGAAGGCCGCATCTTCGGGGCAGGCTGACCCTCCTTCTGTCTCTGCTGCAGCTCCCTGGAGGCTGTCGTGGGCCTGGAGGGCAGCAGTGAGGTCTTCACCATCTCCATAAACGGCGTGCTCTACCTGCAGGTGCGTGGGACCAGCTGAGCGCAGGGCGGCGTCAGGGCTGTGGCCACAGGGAGCCAGGAAGGGTGCCAGGCCCCGGGGCCCAATCTCCCTCCAAAGCCCACCTTCCCCAGGAGGCCGGGGCCCTTCAGCATTGGCGACTCTGCGGTCGCCAGCGCCCAGACCTGCGGGTGTGCAGAGCGGGTGGGGCTCGTGTGCCGGCCCTCTGCAGCTGTGGGAGGCCTGAGACGCTGCTGCGCACTAAGCCCCGGGGGGTCTCCTGGGTGCTGTGGGGATGTGGCCAGGGCTGGGGAAGCCGACACCAGGAGAGAGAAGTCGGTGTCGCTCCCCTCCTGTCTCGCCCCACCGCCTCGGGCCGCAGCCAGGCGCCCGGCTGAGTCCTGCTCTCTCCGGCCGAGGGCAGGGAGTGGAAGCGCCCCCTGGGTAGGAATTGCGTGCTTGCCCTGCACATGCTGGTGCGGGCGGCGGTGACAGGCGCTGCGCTCCCCGCAGGCCGGCCAGTACACCTCTGTCTTCCTGGACAACGCCAGCGGCTCGGCCCTAACCGTGCGCGGTGGCTCCCACTTCAGTGCCGTCCTCCTGGGTGTGTGAGCGGTTGCCCCTGCCCTTCCTTCCCCTGAATGACGTCCACACGGTGGGAGTGACAGTGGCCATGGTGGCCTGCAGGACCCTGGTTGGCCTGGGGTAGCCCCTGAACCCAAGGCTTGCTGAGGACCCTTGGCACAGCAGCTGAGGGACCACAGGACGCTGGACAGGACCTCTGGGGGACTGAGGGCGGTAACCCCCACTGGGCTGTTTGAGGTCCTGCTCAGTGCTGGGCCTTGGGGAGACGCAGCACACCCGGAGGGTGCACCCCAGCCACTGCTGACTGCCACACGAGCCTGGCGGTTCTGGGATGGTCAGTGCTGCCCAAGTGCGTGCCGTGGGCTGAGCCCGTGGAGACTCGCACGCAGCCTCCTAGTATCTCCCAAGGGCAAGACTGGCCCCGAGCAGGCGATGACAAGGATGACAACCAGGAGCGGTCTCTAGGGCACCAGTCGGGGCTCAGGGCTGGGGAGGTGGGGCAGCAGTCAGTCGTGGAACCTTCCAGGCAGCTTCAGGACGAGGTGACCACAGCCAGGCCGAAGGAGCCTGGCTCCCAGGCCCACTCCAGAACCAAACGTGCCACGTCAGGTGGCCCACTGACCCTGCAGGCCAACTTCTCTGCCCGCGGGCGGCCCGGCCCGATTCTCAGTAGCACTGGAACCCACCCTACCAGGAAGCGCCCAGCGGCCGCCCGGCTCCAGCACACACTGATAAGGGGGGGCACGGGCGCGCCCTTCTCTGGACCCACTGTGCGCCCGGCGGCTAGATGCGGTAGTTATCTCCCCACACCGAGCGCGCCACGCAGGCACCTATCTCACCCGTCCTGTACGCGTGGTGCCCAGCAGCCTGCCAGGCGGGACGTGTGTCACACGATGACACCCAGCTGTGTACCAAGGGCAGAGCTGAGCCTCGGCACCCACCGCTCGCCTGGGCTGGCCTTGGAGGTGGCAGGGAGGGTCTGCTGGGGCCACAGTGCCACGCCTCTCCAGAAGGGACTGTGGACTCGGGCATGGGAGTCACAGCCCCCAGGGTGCAGGACGTCTGGTTTGCTGTAAGGAAACCATCAAATACACTGCCTCCTGGCTGCAAGTGCTGAGGTCCTTTGCTTCAGTCCTGCCACGCTCGTCCGAAGTCCCAGTCCCCAGGGGAACCGGACAGCTGGCTTTTAGGCCCGTGGTTCACTTACGGGTGACGCCCAGACCCCGGGGTCGCTACGGTTCACACACAGCATCGACAGCGCGGCCGGGTGCTAAGGCTGAGTGCTGGGTCAGGCCAGCGAACACCTGCAGACGGGCTTTGGGAAGGCAGCGTCTCAGAGTAAGCCCTGCTGCCACCCCGAGCCGGCAGGACACTCGCGAGCTGCCTCGGGGAGGCGGCGATGAGACACGTTCCGCAGGCAAACAAGCGCTCCAAAGCATCTCGGCGCGTCCAAGTCAGCTGCTCGCATGAGCTCATCAGCTGAACCCCGGCACAGGGAGCCCCCCGGGGACCGCGGTGGCCACCTCGGGTGAGCAGGGCCCCTGGCTCCCGCTGTCCCAAGGTGAGGAAGCGGCTCAAGGCCGTGCTGGGTGGCAGCAGATCTGAGGGCGTCAGAGCCAGTGCCCAGTGAGGGAGGCAGCGTCCTCCCAGTGAAGTGCAAGTGGTGGCCGCACACCGGGACAGCCTCGCGTGGGGCCCAGGCCCTGGCCATGCCTGGCTCCCGGTGTCAGTGCCAGGGCACCAGAGGGCTCTAAAAGCCCGGCATGGTCGTTGCTGGTCCCTCCGGGGCACCCAGCCCAGGGTTCATGTCAGGGTGAAAGTGTGTTAAGGGCCCAACTCCCCCAGCTGCAGCCGGCCCAAGCCGCCCCCAGGGTTCGGGGCGTATTCCGGAGCAGACCCACTCCACTTGAAGGGGCTGCCGATCGCTCTGGAATAAGGGAACTTAAAAAGACGAGGGAAAAAAGAAAGAAACCTTTATTTACAGCCAGGGGAATCCCACAGGAGGGCGCGCACGCAGCCCTCAGTGCCCGATCTGCACCACCATGACAGTCACGTTGTCTGCGGAGCCCCGCTGCACCGCCTTGTTGGCCAGCCTGTTGCACGCAGCCTCGTAGCGCGCGTCTACAGCCGGCTTCCCTTCCCGTGTCTGAATCTTCTCATCCTGCCAAAAGGAAAGGGGCCTGAGCGGACGGTCAGCATCCCCTGAGCTCAGCGAACCCTGGCGGCGGCGGTGGGTTAACCCACTCGGGGCCAGGGCGCATGTGCAGGGCCCAGCTGCAGGACGCTGCCTTGGGAGCGGTCAGGCTGGCGCTCCTCCTAACCTCTGCCTCCCCTGCTCGCCACGCCCTTCCGTCAGGACGGTCCTGCCTCGGTGCCGGCTACCAGTGGGCTGAATACTTGGAACCCGTGAGCCTAACAGAACCACGCCTTCAAGCTGTGGGTGTCAGGGCCAGGAATACAGCTCAGCGGTACTGCACCTGCCTGCCAAGCGCAAGGTCCCGAGTTCCATTCCCAGTACCAAATATATATATATATATATATATAAATCCATCAGGCATCGAGCTGTGGGTGTCAGGCGCTGTGTCTCAGCAACAGGAAAGCTGACCGAAAAGGCTCCTGGTCACTCCTGAGACACGCAGCCAGGGGACAGCCTGCTCGGGCTCGCAGGGGCTGGCAGGACCAAGTGACCCGAGTTCCCTGGGCACTGACAAAGTGCAAAGGGTGGCCCTGAACAGGGTACAAGGAGCTGGGACAAATGCCACCCTCTTGTGACATTCCTCACCTCCAGGCAGGACAAGATGAAGTTCACGGCTTCTTCTGGGGTAAAGACCTTGAAAAGCCCATCACAGGCCAGCAAAATGAACCTACAACCCAGGGAGGAAGCATAAATGAGTTTTAGCAGCAAACTCTTTAGAAACAAAACGGCACGAGATGGGGTAAACACTTGTCTCCTTGATGGCTAACAATTTTTCAAAAACAACTTTTTTTTTTTGGTACCAGGGATCAAACTCTCAACTTCACACCTGCCAGGCAGGCGCTTAGGCCACTGAGCTAAATCCCCGGCCCTATATTTTGAGACAGGGTCTCACCATGCAGTTCAGGCTGTCCTTGAATTCACTTTGTAGCCCAGGCTGGTCTCAAACTCACAATGATCCTCCTGCCTCAGCCTCCCGAGTGCTGGGATTAAAGGTGTGCGCCATCACACCCAGCAGCTCAAAAACAACTTTTTTATGGGACCAACACTAAAGACAGTTTGCAGTGGGGTGTTACACATCAGAAGTGGCCCCCATGGTCTCTGCCCAGGTGCTGTGCTGTCTGAGCATCTGGGAGATCCCTGGGGGCTCCAGGGCCGGGGTGAACACACCTGGATCCGTGGCCACAGCCTGGCCCGCCTCGAGGGTGTGAAGCTGAGCTTCACACCTGAGGGTTAGTCTAAGACCCCAGAGGGACCCCAGTTTCTTTGGTCTGAAAAGAATATTCCACTCTCTCCAAAACCCACCCTCCCCCAGCATGCTGGTGAGGCCCCGAGCACCACGGCTCCCACACAGCTACCCTCGCACTCCGGGCACAGCTGCCGGGCAGCCCCTGCCTTGGCACACTGCAGCACCCTCTCCTCCCCTCTCCCAACTGCACGTGCTGCAGCAGCGGGCTCTGGGAACATGGTCCACGCCCAGGACGAGTAGGGCTGAGGCCAGACTGGCTCCCGCCCTCCCAGTGGCACAGTCAGACCCAGGATAACGAAAGGTAAGCTGCCAGCAGAGCACGAGGCAGCCAGGCCCGGCCCAGGCTGGGGCAGACAAGGCACTGTCAGAAACTGAGCGTCCCGTGGCTCGCCAAGGCAGGTGTGGGGGTCGGGGCTCCATCTCTGCAGCCCTGGGAGCAGGAGGCAGGCTGGCCCTGCCACGGTGCTGCCTCGGCTCCTGCCTGCTCTCTGCTCACTGAGTCCCGCTGAGTCCCGTTCTCACGAGCTCTCCTCCGCTCCTTCCGGCTACTACCGGACTTCCGCCCTGGCCCCACGCTGGCCCGTGCCAGGCTCCCTGGTGCTGTGACCCAGCCTCCTACCGGAACCTGCTGAGGCTCCCCCTCAGTGACAAAGAGATACACCCACAGTTAGTCTCCCTCTCGAAGCTTGGCAAGCCCTGCTTGAAGTCTCCCAATTCGCCACCAATCATGAACTAAAATTCAAAGCCTCTGTCGAACTGAGGACCCTGTGCAGTCCGTCCCCCAAACACCCTTTTCATCTCAACTCTCCCCGTGTCCTCCAAATGCCTGGCTGCCATCAGTGGCACCCACCTGGCTTTCAGTCATCTGGACACCAGTGTGGCCTCCTCCAACAGCAATACCCCCTCCCCCACGGCCAGCCTCCACACTGTCCTGACAGCCGACAGCAAAGTTCACCCCTCAGTGGGCACCCCCACCACTAGTCACACTGTCTCTGTACCCCCAGAGCCTGTCGCCCCCACATGTTCCCCTGCAGCAGGGGCAGAGGCTGGACACCAACTGGGAACCACGTGCGTCACGTGCGCACACACCTGGCCATTGGGAAGGCGACTTTACCTGTCATTGGGGGTCAACTGGCAGCGTCTGATATCAGGCACAGATGTAACCCCACAGCGCTTGTACTGCCCGTCCCCAATGGAGCGGGACACCTCCAGCACACCCAAGACACGCCCGTCCCTAGAAGGAGGAGAAAAACATCAGATGCCACCTGACAGCATGGGTCTGCAGAACTCAGACTCTGATCCTAAAGGCAGGGCACAGACGAGTGCAAGATCTTGACTTGACCACATTCCTTCACCAGCAGTGCCGCTTCTGTGTCAATGTGGTCGCAGACAGTTTGAAATTCCGGGCTCGGCTCAGGGCTGGAGAGCTGTGGAACGCCGATCCAGGCCCCAGCTCCATCACATACGCGTCTTGTGGGGGCTGGACCGTGTGTGACGGGCTCCACAATGGAGGTCCCAGAGGACGGCTCAGGGGCCATCAAGAGATGCTGGGCTGCTGCCTTTCCCTCTGGGTGCTGAGCACAGTCTTGGGGTCAGAGTCCTCCACTCCCGCGGGAGCAACAGGAGGCAGGAGAGCCGGAAGAGCTGGGGCCTGGAGAAGCCTGGTGCTGCTCGAGACATCTCAGTAACGACGTGGACAGCGGCCCACTCCTGCCTGCCTCCTGTGACACCCTGCAGGGGACCTGTGACCTGTGCCATTCAGCTCGCACAGGAAGCCGGTGCCGTCTCCCCGGAGGCTCCTGCCAAGGACAAGCCAGGGCCTCCTGCGTCCCAGGCGCCGTGGGACGTGGGTTTCACATCGGGCTCTCCCTGTGCTAACTGCTGAACACTCCCCTCCCCCGCCGCAGGCGTCTCTGCCAGGACTCCAAGGCTTCCCGGAGCAGTTTTGCAAGTTCAGCTGCCACCCCAGGAGCCTGATCCCCAGGCTGGGCCGTGCTCTGCTGCTTCACTTCCCTCGGAAGCACGTTGCTATCAGTGACCTCGCTGCTCAACACAGCCCCAGATCTTAGCTGTGTCCGCTGGCTGGAACAGTCCCAGGCCTTCCCTCACAGCCAGACCAGGGCTGAGACATCCTCCTCCTGGCCGTGGCCCTGCCCTCAGAACCTCTGGCATGCGAGTCAGCTTGGGGACACAGCGAGCTGCCGTCAGGCCTCCCGAGACGGACGTGTGTGAAGCTGTGGCTCGGCAGTGCAGGCGCCGGCTCCTGGCCACCTGAGGAATGGCACACGCCACAGCCACGTGTGAGCAGCACGGGACCTCAGGGACAAGTGAAGACCCACGCCCGGCTGGGTGAGGAGCCAGTGCCTGGCCCAGCACTGGGCACGGCCCGGCATGGAGTCTAAAGGCTCCCGCCCGCAGCGCCTCCCCGCTGCTTAGCTGCCTCTTGGTACAAGGAACGCCCCGCGGCAGCACAGCCACCTGCTGGGTAAGAAAGCGGGGAAACGCAAACACGAGAAACCCCAGAAGCCAAACAGGAAACGGGGTGAAAGGGTCAATGACAAAGGCATGACATCTCTAAACACATTTCCACACTCTGAGGCAGGCAGCAGGGAGCTTTTTACTGCGGTAAGATCCACGGAACGCGCCGGACCCCTTGAAGTGCACATGTGGCACACCAAGTCCATCGCACCACCCACCTCACATGGCGCCCACCTCCACAGTCTCCTCGGCTTTCTGAGCGGCGAGCATTGCTCTCCACCCCAGCAACCCCTTCCACTGCCCAGGACTCTGCTCCTCGTGGGACACCGGGTGAGGAACCACCTGCCCCTCTGCCTGGCTCTGTCTGCGTGGGCCACCGTCCCTGCTGCGGCGTGCCGCACGTGCCACCCTCCCTCCTTTCTGATCGGACACACGGGGCGCTTCCCGGCGTGGCTGCGGCGAACTCGGATGCACAAGCAACGGAGCCCCGGCCGCAGCTCTCCGGGGCTCATACCCAGGCAGGAGCGCTGCAGCACAGGGTGATTCGGGTTCGCGTTCACCTGTGGTCGCAGGGACGGGCCTGAGACCTCACGTACCTCAGGCCCTGAGCTGCTCTGCTGAGTCACAGCCCCAACCCCTCCTGAAACAGCGTGTAGCACGAGTGCCCAGATGGGCCCGAAGCTGTGACGCTCCTGCCCCTGCACCTGTCTCCATTCTGAGAACTGCTGACCGCTTTCCGCGTGCCTGCAGCAGCTGATGCTCCTGCCAGCAGTGCCGGCGCCTCAGCTTCCCACACAATTCAGAAAGGAGAAAGCGCCCCAAACTGAACGCACACTAAAACCAATGATCACAGCCAGGCTACTGAACCCACAGTGACGGTACCGACACTATCTCCGCAGCGAGGCTCACTCCAAGCACAGGAGAGCCACAGGCAGCACTGAAGTGCCATTAACACCAGTGATTCTGACGCAGTCAGAAAAACAAATGCAGTGATGTTCTCGGGAACCAAGATTTTCAGTATAAGAGAAAAGAGATACAAACAAGAAGTCAAGGAGGAAAAACCCGTGATGGTAACTGCGTAAGCAACAGCAGTGCAAGTTCATAATTTCCAACATGCTGTTTGCCAGCTGTCCTGGAATGGATTCAGTTAATAAGCGAGCGCCCCGGCACCTGGATCCTGGCTCCTAAAGACCAGGCAAACATGTGAAAGGACAGGGAGCCGTCGAGGTGGGCCTGCGGCTGCACCCGACAACAGGAAGCACACGACGCGCAGCTCTGCGGGGGGAGCACATCAGCACACCGGGACCCGTGTGGGGCACTCACCCACTCTGCGAGCCAAGGGAAAGTAAAAGGGAGGCGCTCTGCATTCACCCCACTCCACGGAAGAGGCCATGTCACCCTCCTGGTGAGGCTGAGCCTTCTCACAGATGCCCACTGACAGCGGGAGGAGCCGCAGGACAGGGCATGGACACGGGATTACCAAGGGCCGCTGACACTGTCCGTGACAGACGACAGGAACCACAGAGCCCTCTGGCTGGCAGCGCCATAGCTAAGCGCCCACTGGGGGCACAGGCCTACCGAGGTGAGGAGCTGTCAGTACACCACCTTTCCCGTAACACTTCATCTGACGCTGAAAAAGACTGCGGACCCAACTTCCGGTTTACAGAAAAGACTTGAAACTGCACAACGAAGAAACAGGCAAATTCAAAGCACTGGCCCAACTGCTGGCCAACATGGTCCAGAGCCTAGCGGGATACTCAAGTCCAAGGTAAATGTGTGCACCGATTAGAAACAGACGGTGGGGACCGCGGGGAACTCTGAACACAGAGAGGGTTCGGATGACCTACGCTAACCCAGCATCGCTCTCAGGTGTGAAAGGGTCACCAATGAGGTCCAGAATGTCCTTACCTTCAGGAGATGCCTGAGTACTTGGGTGTTACACTCTCATGGCTACAAGTAACTTTCAAATACCTCTTTCCCTCTCTCTCTCACACACGCATGCACAGCAGGCATGTAAATGTTAACTGGTGAATCTAGGTGGTTGTGAAATTTGCTTTACTATTTTAAAGTTTGGTTCCATGTCTGAAAATCTTAATAAAAAATGGGGTTGGGAGGGCAGTCCTGGCCGCAGGCTTGAGAGCAGGCCCTGCTGCTCAGGGACAGAGTCGCTGCAGGTCCCCAGTGTGGGCATCTGATCACTGCCCTCAGGCACAGGGGAGCAGTCAGGTGGCAGGACTCCAGCGGACCACGGCGCTCACGGCCTGATCCCATCACTGCTCACGGAAACCGAAGCCAGGGTGAGCACAACCTCCGTCCTCAGGCCGGGGTTCAAACCAACCCGAGGGTGGACTCCCCTCCAGGATGTCCCAACACCACCGACTGCACTGAGCTGAGAACGGGCACAGACCGTCCCCGTCCACTGTGGGCTCAGGCTCACAGCTACTCCTGGGTCAAACAGAAAACACAACGGTAGTGTTCAGGCCGGAAATACTTCCAGGCAGGTTCATCATGCGGTGTCCTTAAAGTGGAATTCTCTTACGGACGAAAGATGGCAGAGGACAAATCAGGACAGACGCACGGTCCTCAAACGTTCAGAGACTTTGAAACAGAACCAGGTGGCACACAGGCCCCAAGAGACCAGAGGTGCTTGGCACGCTCTGAAGCTCTCCCAAGTCTGCATGGCACGTCTGTTGCCTGGACTTCTGCTGCAGCATCCCAAGCAGTGGGCACCACAGCTCAGCCCACCTCACCCTGCAATCACCGTCTTGAACCATTTTAGATTTACCTGGGGAACTCACCTAAAACTGTTAACCCACTTGGTGTAACAACTGGAAATACTTAAGATGGTTCCTAGGTACAGAGAAAATGTGGCAAATGGTGAGCATTAATCGGAGGCAGGGTCTGTCTTTTTGTAAATGTAAGGCTTGTTTCCTGTGTACAAATCGCTTCTGCTTGGACACAGACGAAGGCCGACCACAGTCATCCAAGGATGTCACTAGTGCTAGCTAGACTGGAGACAGGGTCTTGTCATGCTCAAGACTGTGACACAGGAAGTCTGACTCTCGGAAGGTCTCTTGGCTACTGTAGCCAAGAGTCTGCCTACCCTGGGCCATCATCGGCCCTTTGGTTACCTGACGTTTCCTCCAGCCTTCTGTATTCTCATTCGCTCTTCATACTGGGTTGGATTATGCTCTTTGCTGAGGCTTAAGGCTGCATGTTTCTGACTCTCCTCGTTGTAACGACATAGGATTGCCTGGGAAGAGGGATATTGTAACAGTCATGAAATGCAGAGAGCAAGATCTAAAGTTACCAGCTGAAAGAGGTTAACAATGGAGCCAGCAGCCTGCTGACAAACAGAAGTTCAGAGAATCCCACATCAAATGAGTGTCACACAGCACAGTCACAGCACCCCGGACAGGGTGAGCAGCCCCAGTCTCAGTCCTGATTCTGGTGCAAACTGGATGATCATAGCCAGTGCTCACCATGGCTGCGACCTGAAAGGCAGGCATGAGCCTGTGTGTCCAAGAGGCAAACACGAGGGCAGGCAGGCTCCTGCAGCTCCACGCTCTCACCACCAGTGCGCTCACTGTGCAGTGCCACAGATGACACAGCCAGAGTATCAGTGCCACACGTCCAGCCACCTGCAGGCCAGGATTCACACTGCCTCTGGTTCCACAGCTATGTGTGTGTGTGTGTGTGTGTGCGTGTGTGCATGTGTGTGTGCGTGACTACATGCACACCAATTTTCCTTCTGCTGGTTTTGAAGTCACCTGGTCTAAACACCCATGTCCAAGAGTCAGCCCACCAGAGAACGGGGGCCCAGGACATAAACTCCAGCAGGAGGGGCTACCACGCTCCCTGCTGCAGCCCTACACATGAACAAACAGGCCCCCTGTGGGGGATGCTGCATGGGCAGTCACTGTGCGGCCGAAGGAGCACTGGGCAATGGCGCTGAGCACAAGCAGAGCAGGGACGCCTGGAGCCAGCCCTGGGAGCTCCACATCACTTCCCTCCACCATCTTCACTGCACCAGTGCCCTGGAGTTATCGGTACTTTTCTAGCTACAACTTTCAAGTTTCAAGAAAGTGCAGTGGGGCTGGGGATTTAGCTCAATGGTTCTAGGACTTGCCTGATAAGAGTGAGGTTGTGAGTTCAATCCCCAGTACCAAAAAAAAAAAAAAAAAGAAAAAAAGAAAAAAATGGTAATGATCTAGAGAGGTAGGAGTAAATACTTCTCATGCAGTACCATCCGGGGTCACAGAAATGAGTACTCAAGCTACTTGGACACTGATTAAATTCTAAGCCACCGTACCACTTAGTGTGTACACACGCGGGCAAAGACAGCAGCGCGGTCGCAGAGGATAACCCTTCCCAGATGACAAACTGCCTGAGGCGCAGCTACTGGTCCCCCTCTCCCAGGAGTCAAACTGCACAGAACCCCAGCACCAACCCCACCAAAAGGTTCAGGTGGCCACTATCAAACTTCTGTCTTGTTAAGGTTCCCCCATGAGCCACGCTGTCACCTAGGTGGGTGACCCAGAGCCACATACCCGACTGTCTCCGAGGTTTGCGATGTACAGGGTGTTGTCCACAGCCAGGACACAGGTGGCAGTGGACCCATCCTTCCAGGCAGGCTTCCTGAGGAGACACCAGAAATGCGATCACCACCACTGGACTCCCAAATGGATGCTTCCCCGACACTCACAGCCAAGTCTGGGTATAGCTGTGTCTCCCAAGTTAAAGGCTTGGTTCCCAGGGGGTGCTGCCGACTTTCAGGAGGTGGAACCCAGTGGGAGGCCTAGGTCGCTGCAGACGTTCCTGGGAAGAGGACTGCAGAACCTCACTGCGACATTCCCTCCACAGGGCGGTGGAACCCCACTGGGTCTTCCTCTGCTTCCTGGCTCTGACTCAAGCTACTACCATGATCTGTACGAGGCCCAAATCAAGGGGGCCAATCCACCTTGCACTTTAAGTCCAAATCAGAACTATCACTTCTCAAGTACCTTGCACTAGGTATTGTGGGTCAGCAGTGAGGCAGAGCTGACTAGACTCACTTGCTTCTGTTCTGTCTCAGCTAATGCTTCAAAGAGCTGACTGGATGCCGGGCACTTTTCACCCAGGGAGTGTTCCTGATAAGCCCTGTCCAAAGACCTGAAATACAGTCAGGCACTGCCGCATACTCGTCCTTCTAAACGGAATTGTACTTACTGGCTCGAAGCCTGTTTAAGGAACTCTTCATCAGTATGCTTGAAAGTATCCAAAAGGCATTTCTTCACGGTTTTCTCTACACTGACCACATCTCCTATTAGAGACAGCCAAAGAACACAGCCTCTCAAGGAGGGAAGATCGTCCTCCCACTGTCATTTAGGTTCTGAACTTTCCACAGATCAGCTGACCTCTACATGTAAGTGTAAGACAATTCGTATGTATTGGACCAAATTCCCCTGCAGTAAAGCAGCCAAGACACTCACACTGCACCCTGGACAATCCAGGGGAGACCTGAGAAGCGCCACTCAGCTCATGCAGCACGGCCGCACCCCTCAGCCTCGGGCCACTCTGCCTGCCACGCTAACACTTCTAATGGAGGTCACTGTAACTGGGTGCAGTGGCACACACGCCTGAACTCCAGATGCTCCGAGGGCTGAGACAGGAGGGTCGTGAATTCAAGGCCAGCCTGGCAACTCAGCAAGCCTGTGCTGGATGCAGCTGAGGAGTAGTACAACTCTGTGTTTGAGGCCCAGTGCTGGAGAGACTGACCAGTGAGTCCTCCCCAAAGCAAAACACCTTATCCGAGACTCACACCGCCGTCCATGCAAGCCCCGAATGTGTGTCAGCCGATTTATCCTCAGCCTCACCTTTAGGGAACTTCCTGATCAAGTTCTGATGTAAATTCTGTGCAGCAAATTTTGAGGCTCGAATTCCTCCATGTCCATCAAAAACAGCAAAATACGAGACCCGAGTACTGGAAGAATTAATTGAGAATCAACAAAATTTTCACAGCAAAGGTAACGCATCCTTATTAAAGCTTTTAAAAGCACATCTCAGATAATGAACTGAATAAGACAGAAGTCACACTACTAAGACACCAGTCACCCTGTCGTCACAAGTGGAAAAAAGTTAGCCGGGGACAGCTCAGTGGTGCAGTGTCTGCCCGGTAAGCACAAGGTTGTGAGTTTGATTCCCAGTACCACAAAAAAAAAAAGCTGGACTACTAACTGAAAAACAATGTAACTCTCACAGCATATTAGAGGTTAAGAGCCCATAGTAGTTTCCAAAAAATCCCCAAGACCTGTTAACTGACTTATCACTGAGAATGAAATCAAAATTGAGACCTTCCTTCCTATTGAAATCAGACTTGACTTTTAAGCATTACCACACAGTTACTGGTCCAAGGGAGTCTAATGCGTCTAAAAGACCAGTGACACTCCAGAATTATTACTCGAATAAATTCTGATTAGTATCTAATTTTTAAAGCCTATCTTCCTAGTTTTAGTCCTATACCCCTTTCGTGTCTTGCCAGAAAACCCCCATGTGTGGAATAAAAGGCGACAAGAACACTGTGAAGCAGCACACGGCAGGCCTAGAGAACTGCCCTTCCCTGCAGTATCACTCTCCTCTGACCACCTCGGGATTCCCTTTCAGGACAGGCCGTCACGGGCCACGACAGAGCCGCCCTGCCTGGCTCACAGCGCGGCACCGTCACCCACAGCCTGGTGTGTTCTGGGGCGGCAGCGCTGGTAAAGCATGACTCGTGCTCCCCCAAAGGACGCACTTTCCGGGCTCCGCAGTGATTCCCAGCACAGTCCAAGCCCCCACAGCCCGGGGTGGGATGGGCTTCGGGCAGCCCTGAGCGCGGCTATGCCCGCCTTCCCTCTGCCCGTGAGAAGCTGCTCAGCAGCGGCATCGCCCCCTCTTCATCACAACAAGGTCTCAGCTGCTGGACAGAACCCACCAGCACGCAGCCACATGACATGCAGTACCCATGTAACTGCAGATGGCGGAAACTGTACACACATGTGGCTGTCGTGATGCTGTCTACATTACTGTGTCTCTAAAATGAAACATGTCAGCAGCCACTACCTGCCCTACCTTCTGGGGTTTCCTCTGTGCCTGAGGTTTCGTTTCAGTTGGCATGTCTGCAGAAAACTGCTCGCTGTCTTTTTTTCATTATCATTTAAAACTTTTTGTTCTTCAGGGGCCCTGACTACCTACATCACCTTTTCCCCATGGCAGTCAGACCTGAATTAACACTCCTGGCACTACCCACCAGAACCTAGATGAAGACGACTGTCAGAAGCTGCCCCGTGCCTGCCCCGTGGCAGTCACTGCACAAGACTGCAGGCTGCTGGCAGACACAGGCCCAGCAGTATCCGGCCTTCACCCACCAGGTGCCAGCAGCAGCCTCCTCCCCAAACTGTGACAAGAATCTCCTCGGACACAGACGAACGTAGCCCCAGCTGAGAACCACTGATGTAGAAGGAATTCAGGTCACCTGTCAGTCTCTGCAGCAACCGGACACTCACATGAGGGAGGAAGGGGGCTTGCACTCCTCAGTGATGTCATTCAGGATGACGTGGGCATCCTGCATCTCCTCCCTCTCGCCTTTCCGCTCAGCCACGTAGCCTTTCAGACCAAAGATCACCGAAGAGCCTAGGGAAGGAAAACAAAAAGCCAATACAAAACTGTGCCCTGCCTCCGGAAGCCCTAGCCCCAGAGCAAACAAGAGGAACTGTGGCAGCTTTCCTTGGCGACCTCTAACGGTGCAGTGCACACAGACAAGCAGGACCCCTCAAGGCATGGCCCCAGCGGCGAGTCCGTGACCACCACCAGCTCTGCTGGGCAGGCTGACCTGTGCAGACACCGGAGGACGGGCAGCGAGCACAGAAGGGCTCTGCCTGAGGAGGACAGTGTCAGAGCACCGGGGCAGGGCAGCACTGCCCGGCTCGGCCAGGAGGAGGGGCCCGTGAAAATCCGATCAGGTGATAATTTAACGAGGATACAAAAGCTCTCCCATTTGGAAACAGTCTGTCCCAAATGTCATGTTAGGGACCATGAATACATGTATTTTCATGCTTACGGTTGGTGAATGTCAGCAAATGATTAAGACAATTGCTTTTACCTCAACTGAGGATGCAAGGAAAGGAGTCTAATTAGGCACAGAACCTGTTGTACTTAACATGTTCATGACAAGGGTCTACATGCATGCTGTCGCAGCAGGGAGCGCCCCATCAGTGGGACCACACCAAGCTGCCCGTCAGGACAGCCGGGCACATACAACCAGGGGTTCAAGTTGGTGGGAGGTATTAAAGCAGGTTCATTTAAGCTCACGTTCTAGCACCCAAAGCCATGTAAGTAATAAAACACAGAGCACAGCTCTGTGGGAAAGGCTCAGCTGAAGCCCACAGCTTCGAAGCAGAAGTGGATCTCTTCACCCCGCCCCACGTACTCCTACAGCCCTCACTGATGTGACCTCTGCCAAAGGACAGAGCAGTCAGGATGGGAAACAAAAATCCACAGCGGCATCTCTTTGGCTGACGCTGATCAACAAGTTGTAACCAAAGCCTGGGAGTCAGAGTCCAGGCCGTCAATAAACTCGCCATTCCCTACAGAAAGCTAATGCAAAACTCGTGTGCTTACAAGGAATGAGTGCGGCGTCCCAAGTTAGGGCCAGACGTGCATGAGAAAAAGCAAAGCGGAAAGACCAAAGGCAGCCTTGGAAACTGTCCACAAAAAGGAAACCCTGACTGAGATTCAAACACAGAAGTATAATTAGGAAGCTGAAATCATTTTTGCTCTGGGTTGTTTTAAAATATGAAGTCTAATACATGTGTTTTCAAACTGTCTGAAAACCTTTACAAACTTTCTTTTCCACAAGCTCTTCACTGCCATTCTTCTCTTCCTCGGAGGCTTTCCGCTTGGCTCCTTTCTCTTCATTCTTTACCGTCTGGGAAATCGAGGCAGTAAGAGAACCTGGGGATAAAGGAAAAGCCATAGAGAAATACAGCTGTCAACTGTCAGCAACTGTCAACACCAGACTAAGCTCTGTCCCAGCCCTGGCAAAGGGACGGCACCTCCAGTGAGGACCGCCACACACAGCAGTCAGGGCAGACTTGGGAGGATGTGGGCAGCACCAGGCCCCACAGCAGGAGAACACAGCAAGATCTAGGCCCTGACTCACAGTGACCCTGAAAGTACTTGTACAACAGGCTTCTCAATGAAAATCATAAATTTAAATTACAATGTGAAAGTGTACACACATCTATTTGGCCTGCAACATATGCATGTTTTACATACAAAGACCCTTACTGATAAATAGCGCCATCTCTAAAACCTGTAAATAAATGGACATACCTTATACAAGTTCAAAAAAGCAAATATTCAAAAGGTTCAAAATGAGGTAAAAGGCAGGCTCTCCCCGAAAGGCAAGCCAGGGCCACTGCTGCCTCCTCCCTCTCCGCAAAGCCACACCCCAGGGTACCTGCCCTGCTTATGTGTTTGGAATCCAAGAGTCTAGGATCAAAGCAGTGGGTCCTTAGGGCAAGTCCCTTAGCCTCTGAGGCAGTTCTCATCTGGGATGCAGGGAGACCCTGCTACCCCAAGGACAGCTGGAAAACGATGGGGGAAGGTACTCCAAATAGCCTACCAATGGCAGCGCTCTCCTAGCAAACAGGCCTACATGGTCTCTGCACTTAAGTGTAAAAGTACCACATACTCAACTACTCTACCCAGATACTTCAATTCTCAGGAAAAAGAAACAGTTTATTGGAGCTTATTTTACGACCCAGTACATGGTCAATTTTCATAGATTCTTGCCTGCCTAAGAAGAATATCTGGTCTCCTCAGGAAATCCAAAATATCAGGTGCAAGGCTGTGTACATACAGAGACCCAAGCTTCTCAGCATGTTAGTGGCAATATGTAAGTCTTCTAAAGTCTTACTAGCCTACTGTCTTTTCCCCTATGAATAACGAAGAGATAACCAAATCAAATCTTCACTTCTCTTGTGAGATCCAGGAAGAGCCTTGTTTGCACTGGTGAACTGTCATGGGAACTCAGGGCACTGCCAATGCTGGGAAGTTTCCAGCTAAAAGGCATGATCGTGCTGTCATTTTGGGCATGAGTCTACAGCCCTGACAACTTGAAAATTATTGTGTAAGTGATTATAATACTTTTTCTAAGATACTGGCAGCATACAATGTAATCTTCCTAGGCTGATCTCCTTGATTTCACGGTAATAAACCAGTAATATAAAAAACCTAGTTGGAGTAGCAGCACATGTTCTACCTGACGAGGAAAGGCAAGTTTTACACCAGAAGATAACTGTACATGACACAGGACCACATGCACCTCACTGCCCCCAGCCCTACAAGAGAAACTCCAGGGCAACACAACTGAAATCTGTGGCTGTGTTCCACTCTTCCATTCTACACAACAGGGACACAAAAAGAATACTAAACCTCGTCAGAAGCAGTTAGACTATGCTAATAGGCTCGATACATCTGGTTTGTCAGAAAAGAAACAAGGCAAACCAGAGGAAGAGATTCTAAATTTTTAAAAAAAAGGTCCCCAATAGGGCTGGGGTGTAGCTCAGTGGTATAGCAGTTGTCCAGTACGCTCAAGGTCCTAGGTTCAGTCCTCAGTACTGCAAAAGAAGTAAGCTAAATTATAGATTAATGCCAAGGTTGGAGTAAACTACCAAACTCTTCATTCTGAAAGTCTGTTCTAGTATGCTGAGTCAAGAGGTTAACAGCTGAGTGTGGTGGTGCACACGTACAACCCCGACACCGAGCAAGGGTGAGACAGGAGGATTGTAAGTTTAAATCTTGTCTGGGCAACTCTGCAAGACCCTGTCTCAAAATTTTAAAAAAGCAAATTAATAAGAGGGCTGGTAAGCCGGGCATGGTGGTGCACATCTTTAATCCCAGCACTCAGGAGGCTGAGGTAGGAGGAGTGTTGTCAGTTCGAGGCTGGCTTGGGCTACAACGCGAGTGCAAGGCCGGTCTGAGCTACACAGTGCAACCCTGCCTCAAAAAACCAGGGGAGGAGCACTCGGGAGGCTGAGGTAGGCGAAGCGTTGTGAGTTCGAGGCCAGCTTGGGCTACAACGCG
>RJWM01005924.1:0-88076 GCA_004363535.1 Dasyprocta punctata | reverse complement strand
GCAAAGGAGGAGCCAGAAAGGAAGGGGGTAGAGGTCAAAGGGAATCCCAAAGGTCACACCCCCATGACCCACTTCCTCCAACAACTGTCACCTTCTAAGGGGCCATCTATGAACTCATCAAAGGGTTAGCATGCTGAGGAGATCAGTGCCCCACAATCCAGTCATCTCCCCAATCAAGGTGATAATCAAGATTAATGAAGACACTTATCATGCCTAATAAAATATAATTGGTATATAAATAGTAGTTATACTTTATTACTTAGGGAATCATGGCAATGAAAAAGTCTGTGCATGTTCAGCACAAATGCAATTCTTTATTTAATAATTTTGATCAAAATTGGCTAAATACTGAGTAGAAGAACCCATGGCTATCAAAGGCTGACTCTATATTAATAATAGCTGTTATCTGGAATTTGAATCTCTCCAGTAAATCTTATTTTCTTCTTTTTGTATATTTATATTTTCTTTCATAAACATATACTACTTTACAATGAAAGTATAGAAGGTATTTCTTTTTAAAATTAAGAAAGAACACAATAGCTACAAAAGTATTGACATCTTTTTTTGAAGCAGTGTTATTAAATATATACAAATGTAAAAATAATACATCTTCCTGGTAGACCGAGACTTCCATCATCGTGAAATGTTACTCTTAGTGATTCTTCTTGCATTAAGATATTATAGCAATATTGGCTTTCTTTTAGTTGGTGTTTACATGTATTTGCCAACATTTTATTTTTGATAGTTCTAAATTTTTACACTTAAAATGTGGTCTTTCTTCAAAAAGGTTCTCACTATGTTTCCTAGGCTGATCTCAGACTTTTAGTTCATGTGATCCTCCTGCCTCAGCCTCCTGAGTGCTGAGATTACTGTAATATGTGTTTCTTACAAGCATTAGATAGTCAAGGTTTATTTTTCCAATCAATAGCCTCTGTCTTTTAAGAAGAGCCTTTAATACTTTATATCTAATAGAATTAATGATATATTTATGCTTAAATCTTCCATTTAACTATGTGCTTCATTTTTTTTATTTCCTTTTTGCCTTATTTTGTATTTACGGAGAATTTTTATTCTATTTTCCTCTGATTTGCTTGTTAGTTACACATTTCTTAACTCTTCTTTCAGTTGTCAGTTTTAAAGATTATACCATACATATTTGATCTATTAAAATACAATCTAATACATGAGGAATAATATAAAATGCAAAACACAATTTAGATTTTATTTTTTCTGCTTTCTGGATAATACAAGAGCCATAGAACATGTCTTTAACCTTCTCTCAAACTGTGGACCCTTAAATTGTGTATTTTAATTTTCTATATATTTTAAGCTATTTTTTGAATAAGCAAAAATTATTCAGATTTACCTACCTATTTACTTTTTAAATTGCTTCTGTACATGTACCATCTCCCTGCAATGAATGTAATCATTCACAATATAAACACATACTAATAAAAAATGAAAAAAACAATTGTTCTTTATCCCTTACCGTATCTCTAAGCTTCTATCCAGGAAAATTTTCCTACTGCCTGAAGAAAACCCTTTGGTATTTCACTTATTACTGGCCTACTGACAATAAATCTTATCCTTTCTATTTCTTTTTAGGTCTTTTTTCAGCATTATGTGAAAAAGATCATCTTTGTTAGGTGGTCTACATTGGCAGTTGTTTTGGTTCATCACTTTGGCAGTATCTTTCCACTGTTGTCTGGCTTTCATTGTTTCTGTTGGAAATCATCTTAGTATTATTGTTTCTTCTTTCAAAATCACGTGTCTTTATTCACTAGCTAATTTATGATATTTTTCTTAGTCTGGATTCTCAGTATTTATACTAAGATTTTCTTCTGTCCTTTATGGTGCTTAGGGTTCAAAATGTGTACTTCATAAATTCCATTCCCCTTCAAATGTCGCTTTCCCATTCCACCTCTCCTTTCCTTTGGGATACTAACTCCATAAATGCTAAACTTCACACCAGATCTTACACTTGTCTCTTGCATTGTTTTATGTATTTTCTTTTCTTTTTGTTCTCTATTTTCAGACTGAATACTTTTTCTGCTCTTTCAGTTCACTACTTCTCCTTTCAACTGTGTCAAGTCAACCAGAAAGTCATTGAAAAGATTTTAATTCTAGTTGTACTACACTTTAATTATTTACTTAGCTTTCAATTCTCTGTTGTAATTCTAGATCTTCTCTTTTAATTTCTTGACCTTACAATTCTTAATTATTTTAAGGACTATATCAGATAACTCCACCATCTGTGACCCCTGGTGGCTCATTTTCTATAATCTGTTTTTCCTTTTGGTGTTCAGACACATGTATTTCTCCTCATATACCTGGCTATTTCTACTTAAGCACAAAAGATTTTACATGACAGAACAGCAGAGATACCTGGAGGCTCTGGATGATGTCTCGCCCTGTTTTGCCGGTGGCAGTGATTCCAAACCATCTTAATCCAACGGGATGATCTGATCGCCAGCTCAGGTTCAGTTGTGGTGCAGCTGTCCTATTTCCTACTTACTTGTACTTCTACCATGCAGTCCTTCAAGTCCTCAAATGAAAGTCTGGGGAATACACCAGCCCCCTCCCAGGTAGATTCTGACCCCTCTTTGGTCCTCCATTAGTCCCATGGGGAGCCAGTGTTCTGTGCTGAAAGCTGGGCCCAGTTTCTGAGTCTGTCGACCGCTGTTTTTGTACCCTTCTCCTTGATACTGTAATGCTTTACTGTCTTAATAGATCATTTATGCCTTTAAGAAGATTTGGTCATATTTTTATATTTTCTAGTTGTTTTTAATGGGACAATTTTTTCATAATAACGTAGTTTACCATTCCCCTACCTAGTAAGTTTTTTGGATGAAATCCCATTTTTTTTTTCATATTTTATTTCAGTCTTGGGCCATGTTTGGTTAAAATAAGGGTGACAAGGACAATCTGTGTCTCCTAGACGTATTAAGCCAAATTTGAACTTCCGTGAAGAGTGGAATTTCTCCCCCCACCAAAAAAAAGAAAGAAATCCCCCCACCAAAAAAAAGAAGGAAATCTCCTAGATTATCATCCAACTTTTACCCTATGGCTGTAATTTTTGACCATTGTAAAATCACTGAGAGAGGAGACAAGAGAGGACAGAAAGAGGAGAGGAAGAGAAGAGGAGAGAGGAGCGAGGAGAGAGACTGAGACAGGAGGGAGATCACAATATCTTTTCATTCCTGTGCTAGGAATGTGTGTCATTTCAAAACCTGAGAACTACAGATGACTTTAAATGTCTGCTAGCTCAGCATTATCATTTTACAAATTAGGAAACTGGGGCTCAGAGAGGTGAATTAATCTGCACATGGCTTTACTACAGGTTCCCGAAAGAGCCTGGAAACAACCCAGTACACGCTTAGCAGATATCAGATAAAAGCACAACTTCAGAAAGAATTTCATGAATAAGTAAATAACATGGAGCATAACAACCAGTCACAATCTCAGGACCTGGAATGGATTTTGAAAATAAGTGCATTAGGAATTTGAACATGAGTGAATACCTGAGGTTATTCTGGAACAATTAATTATTTGTTAAGTGTGATAATGTTATCTTGGCTATATTTTTAATAAAGCCATTACTATTTACACACATATCCTAAAATATTTACTGATGAAGTCACATGGCCAGGATTGACTTAAAATACTGTAATAGAAGATGAAAAATAGGTGGAAGGAGAGATGAAATAAGCTAGCTGTAAATTTAGAGATGATGATAAGGGGGCGGGCACTGCACCACTCTTTTTTGCATTGGTTTGAGACTCTGTAATAAAAAGTAAAAAATAAAATAAAAATGGAAATATAACGCACAAAAAGTTAAACTCAGTTTTTTTTTATAGTGAAACAAGGTTACCAAATCAATGCATTATAGGTGGCAGGAAGTCAAATCCAGTTATAAAAACATAGGTCTACAAATATCTCCAGCTAAGAAAACTCAGCCACTGGCCCAAATGCTTTCAAAAGTAACTGTCAACTAAGTACTTTCACCAAGAACCAGGAGGATGACACTTTATTTAGCATCATTAAACCTTTTTTATTTTATATCCCACTACCCAAATACCAGTAATGTTGTTCACAGAAACTTTCTTAAAATCTGAAAGAAATTATTTTGTTTATGGAATGTAATGTTCAGTGCTTAGCTTTTTAATATTCTATAACCCAGACTCTTCCCCAATAACGATGCACCCCACTGTGGAATACTGGCTACACAGTATTACTTCAGAACCCAAGGAATTCTTAGTAGAGAGAAAAGGGCAAATTGGTGGAAGCACTAGCAGAAAGGTAAAAAGGTAAAAACAAATTAATGCTATTTTAGGTCTCCTAAAACTGCTTTTTATTTACATAATTATACTTAGAAAGTCATAATCTATGAAAAGGAAAGTGCAAATAAAATAGGAAGAGAACTTAGGAAAGTGATTTTACATACACTCCATCAAACTTTCCCTCTTTAGTCAGTAGTCTACTAAGTGTTCACTTTTGGTGATGGCCCAAATTCTTCCTTTCTTCCCCTGTACATTTGCTTGTTATACTGTCACACTTAAAGGTCCTGCTCCCAGCTGGCCGTCCAGTGTCTGCCTGGGGTAGCCACTGTAACTGTTACAGAAGGCAGCATATTATTCTGAAGAGGGGTAGCCACTTACCTACAAAACACACTGTATGGCTTTCTCAAGCTAGGCAAGTCTGCGAGCTGAAAATTGTGAACTCTCAGTGAGCTAGATTATTCTAAATTCACAAATGTGCAGATCTAAACACACTCCTGCATGCACACGGGTGTGTGCGCACACACACACACAGTAGTTGCTTCCAAATGCCAGGGACCAGAAGTTCAACAGATCCTCTGTATCCAGTACTTACTTATTTAGGACTGAAAGCTATGGTTCAAATTTCAAGTGTGCCCCAAAGACTCATTTGTTGAAGACCTGGTCATGTGCTGGAGATTTTGAAGGGTGACCAGATCATGATGGTTCCTTCTCTTTTTCTCCAACCTTCTGGCTGCTAAGAGGTGGGCAACTTTCTTCCGCATGTCCTTTTACCATGACGTTTCAGCCTAGGAGCCGGCCACCCATGGACTGAAACTGCTGCAACCATGACACAAATTAATCCATTCCCTAAGTTGTTTTTCTCAGGTAGTATATATTTGGTCCCAGTGACAAAAAAAAAAAAAAACTAATACATATTTATCTCATTTAATTTGCAGAACAGTGTTAGGGAAGAGGTAGTAAAAGTAATTCCCCTTTATAGAAACATAACTAGAGGGATTAAACTGCTTGTCCAGGGACACTCAGTGGTAGGTTATAGGAAATTATCATATAAATCATTTTATCATGGCCGAAAACTCAATCCCCTCTGAAAAAGACTACAAGACTGCTTGAAACCAACTGGATCACCCTCCGTGGGTACATTCTTCTACACACGGCCTGGATGGAAGTGAAGGCTTATCTATACTCTTGCTGAGCCCTGGGTTATCTTCCCTGAACTTCTAGCCACATGCTCACCATTACTGGCACAAGGCCCTACAGAAACAACTAGGACTTGGCCCACACCCTGAACTACTTTCAATGGTCATCTTTCCTTTTCTTAGTTGGGCTCCACTTTTGGGTAAAATTAAAATGTGAACTGGAGTGCTGTTCACTGAATGTGATCGTCACTGTTACTACTCAAGAATGAGAGCCACGATGAGGTGAGGTGACAGGCAGTTTAACCCAGAACCTCCAATGACACTAGAAGGAAAGCTGTCCATATGTAAAGGACTGGAAGCAGAGCCACCCACTAGCCTGAGACCATCTCAGAAGGAAGGCAAGTTTCCGGCAGGGAGACCAGGACTGGAAGAAGATCTTCCCTTACCCTAAAGCAGCACACACCAAGTACACACAACCACCAAAAACCAGAACCTACTGCTCACTTGGGGCTACCAATAAATACCTTCCTGAGTCCTTCTGCATGTGTTGGGCATTGCACAAAGCACTTTGATTAACTGACTGACTGATCGATTGATTGATTGTAGTACTGGGAATTGAATCCAGGGCATTCACACTGAGCTGCATCCCCACCTTTTAATTTTTTTTTCTTTTTTAAATTTTGAGATAAAGCCTTGCAAAGGAGCCCAGGCTGGGCTCAAATTTGCGATTCTCATTCCTCCCCCTCCCAGAAAGCTGAGATTACAGGTGTGCATGACCACACTTGGCACACTAAGTGCTTAACTCTCCAAACACTATGGTAAGGTCCCTGTCACAATTCCTGTTTAACAGATAAGAATTCAGAAACATCCAGAGCCTTGGTAACATGGAAATTGCCTTAGAACCCAATTCTTCACCCTAAATACAAAGCACATGCTGTTAACTGTTACACACATTGCCACACACCCACCCGACAACCAGATGGTTAAGGTCATTCACAGAGTGAAGAGACACCCGTTAATATCAAGATGACACACACAACATGAGGGTCACTGTCCCTTGGGGCACAATTCAGCCTCACCAGCCAGTACTTGAAGTTTCCCCTGTCAACCACTTCCACTTCTTAGGACACTGCTATTACTCATAGATAAATCATCTGAGAGAGAAATCTTACACATCTCTGGAGCAAAAGCATAATTAGCAATCAAAATGTTAATTACAAAAATTATAAAATAAAAATCTGTTATCTTCTGCAAGAAAAGCTACACAAACATTCTTTCTTCCATTCTTTATGTTTGAGAGAAATATTCAGATGCACACACAAACACACAGATACACACATAAAGAAGTCTGTCTACTGAACACTTAACAAAAAGAATTATTGATTCAAATAATTCCCTAACACCAGTAGGGCCCATAAAGGGCTACTGGCCATTTTACTCTGGCCATGTAGAAGGCAGCATTGGGCTGCCATGTAAGTTTGACATCTTTGCTTTACTTTAGAGGAGTCAGTGAATCGAAGGACCACAGAAGCCACTTTAGCACGGTCCTGCCCTCTTTAGGTTCAGAACAAACACAGACACAGGCAGGTGGTTGACATGAGGTGCCCAAACACCTCTTGTGGGTTCCCCCATTCTTAATGTAAAAAGCGTGTATTTTTTTTGAGTTCCATACTTGGAAGTTTGCCTACTGTCTGAAACTTACTTATCACTCTCAAACCAACACTTGCAGTGCTTCCCCAAGCACTGGTGGGTGTGCAAGAGCAAGGACAACCTCGAGTCACCCAGATGGACACATTCTCAGCTGAGGTCAAACAGGGCAACAGTCTGCTTTCTTGTTTCTGCTCTCATATTGTACACAAGTGACCTTCTGGCCTTTCATTTAGTGCCACGATGGTTTTTCATTTTTGTGCTTTCTTTTGGGCACACATTTGCAGTGCATCATGTTTGCAATCCTTGGGTGGCACTGGTATATGTACATGACACATTGTAATTCCATTTTTCATCCTCTCTCCTTCTCCCTGCCTCCTCCCTCCATCTCTTGATCTCCTTCCCACTGGAGAAAGCCCTACTTCCCTACTTCCTATTATCTATTTTTATTTTGCTCTTTATTTATAATTTGAGATTCTCAGATAAGAGAAACCATGCAATATTTAAGTCTGTGTGTCTGATTTATTTCACTTAACATTCTGGTCTCCAGGTGCATTGTGCCTTTGGTTGGTGATTTTACTGATTCAGATGCCCCCACGCATGGTGCTGAATGCTGCTTGTGTCTCTGAGTACAAAAGGCTATGATCTATCTGCCTTTGGAGAAAGTTAAGCACATCGGATATACTTCATTCAGGCGCGCAGCAGCGTCACTGGCTGTGAATTCAGTATTAATCAGTTAACAATATACATTAAATGCATTTAAACAAAAGCACACATAAAACAAGGCTAGACACGATCAACTGATGAAAATACTGAGATCAGAGGCTCAGGGGTCCCGAGCCTATATTTCCCATAGGAACAACAGTTCAGTATTTTCTAATTAATGTAAATAATGAAAATCAACTGTATCCCCTCCATGTAGACTTCTAACGCAATTATACAGGAAGATAAACAGCATTACCTGGAGCTGTGCAGTGTACAACCTGCCCCACCATAGGCAGCAGTGCTACCATTAAGATTTGATCTAGCTGGAATAAACAATAGTGACAGAAACAACATAGAAATTTCTATCTCTAGCATACTCAAAATTTACACACACACAAAAAAAGACCTCTGCTAGGGCTCATAATGAAATTACTGCATGTGACCTAGCTTCTGACATGGGCTGCAGCCTGCTGGGAACCAGGAGTCTCCAGGGAAACCTTTCCTTCATCTTCTTATGTCTACAAGGCTATCTTGAATTTTGCAAGAAACATCACAAGTGTTTTTAAGCTTCCTCCTCAGATCAACTGGTAACCAACATTAATAATTGTAGACAGTGCCCGCATGAGAAAGTTCTCTACAAATCCACTGCCAAAACACAGGCCAGCCACCATAACTAATTTAAGCATGCACCTGAAACTCCTACCAGGAAGATACACTGTAGCACTTTTTGAAAGGGGAAGGAACAGGTGAGCAGGTAAAAGGAAAAAGGTAAGAATGAAAAAGAAAGACTAACCAGAACAGCAAGAGTTTTAGAAATAATTCCCCAATCAGAAAGGTATCTGCACACTCGCACAAGATTTACTTAGATTTCCAAGTGGGAAGTTTTTAACTTTTGTTTTCCTTTACAGTCTGGTGTGTTGCTGTACATATATCGCCAATACAGTCAGTTCAATCTCATCCCTGACAGCACAACGATTCCAGACAATGAACTCTACCAATATGCAATTGACCTTTGAGGCTGTCAAGATTAGGATTAAAAAAGAGCATTATTCTTAGACTCTGAACTCAGACATGAGGATTCAAATCTCACCCGCACCACTTAGCTAAACGACTGCCAGCAAGTGGTTTAACTTTTAAACCTCAGGTTCCTCATTTATAAAGTGGAGATAATAACAGCACCTCCTATACAGGGCTGTTCCAAAAAATTAAATGAGGGGCCCAGTAATACAGGTTGTGCCCATTAGCATGAGGAAGGGCTGGGTTCAATCCCCAGCATCCTTCCCCAATTAAATGAAACAATGCAAATAAAACATCTATTATCCTACCTAGGATGTTTAAAATGTTATGAATGCATTATCATAATTGGAAAATCGCACACAGATTTAAGGGCTTTACATCAGTAGCTAAAGCTGGCACATGAACCGAATCTCACAGAAACACCTTTGGAGTTATCTCCTATGAAAGGAGTGATTCAGGCAGGAGGAAGAAAATAGAAGAGCAATTTTCTTGGGAGTTTCTCAGACTCTCCACTTTTCTTCTCTCACTGCCAAGTAATGGATCAGTGACTTCCCAGAGCCCAAAACTAATCCTACAAGTAAAAATGATGTGATTACCAGTCCAGCGCTGAGAAGCTACAGTGATGTCTCTTTGACAAGAGAAGGAAGGACAAACGACAGGGAAGTAAACTTGAGCAAATGGGCAGCGGATGAAAGAAAAATCTCCAAAGCCAAAATCTCCACCATGAGTAGTAGTAAGGGGGCGGGGGGCGGGGAACGGGAATAAAGAAGTCACAGGCACATAAAAAGGATGGTACTCTAAAGAATGCACATCACAGCACCTGCCTAATGGGACAATTAAAAGACAGTTCTGCTGGTTATGCTCTATAGGAACTTGTCAAAGAGCCCTCACTGTATGAATAACTGTAATGGAATCTTGACTTTGAGCTAATTATTCCTGAGAAAAGAATCATAAAAGACTTCATTAAAATGGAAAAGAAGAAACCTAAATACAAGCATCAGAATGACCAACTAGACTCTCCCACAGAGGCAGTTCATGAATTCTCCAGGCCAAATACTAACAAATGCACACACAAAATGAACAAGGTTTAAAAAAAAAAAAAAAAAAGATGAGAGGCCAACACAGAACTAACAGCCTGAAGACCTGTGGTGTTTCCATCACCATTCATTAGGTGAGATACTTAATGTTGCTTTTTCTTTCTCTCTTTAGACAGCATAATGGAGTTATAGGCTTGGAAAGATCTTTCGGGCCATCTAAACCAAACTTCTGACATCACTGGGAATCCTCCGTGTATACTCGATGGTCTAAAAAAAGCTAAGAATATTGAGAATCTATGTAAGAGCAGTCTACTAAATCATAAAATTGGATTTAAGAATCCCAGTTCTGCTTCCTCTGTCCTGGAGCTTGCAAGGATCCTGGTCATTTCATGCCTCCTCCACTCTTCATCAGTCTCTGCTGTTGGCATCTCTCCACACCAGCTGTGGACCTCCCGTTACTCCAGTGACATTTCCACCAATACCCTTGTCCTCTTCATCCAGGTATCATGCAAGGAACTCTCCACAATGGCCAGGTCACTAACCCTTTCCTTTGTTCTTGTTTTACTCCCTTCATCTGAGTCTAGTCCATAAGGTAAAACAGAGGGGGCTACATGTTCAAAATTGCAAGAGAAGACAAGATTTTGAGGGCTAGGTCCCGTCAGAGGTTTTTTACTAAAACATTTGCCAAACTGCTGACTATGAAAACACAAGAGCTGTCAGGTAGCAGAACTGAGATTCAAAAGGCAGGGAAGCCCTGGTTTTGTTTTGTTTTGTTTTGTTTTGTTTTTTGCTTTAACAAACAGCACAGAATGGAGCAGCAAGCAAACTGTATAAACACTAAACTAATTCTCTGTTGAAATAGGAATGGGGTTGCTTTCTGAACTAAATCTAAAGCAAAAGTCAACAGGTACTTACTGCCCCTCCTGGATGCTACATTATTAGGCCGATGCAAGAATATTTAACAGTGAAACAGTGGGGAAAACCACTGAGAAAAACAAGCTACCAGGACACCAGCCTCATGGACCTGAGCCACAGTCAGGGAGAGCAAAGGCATTTTAACATTTACAGGCCAAGGGGCATCACACTAAACTAAGGCAGAGTTTTAATAGCCCATTTTGTGAATTCGTTTAGTAAAATAAACTATCCCCATGGACAGGGTCTCAACTACCTATTTATTTCCAACTACTAAAGTCCACTCAGACATTATTCCATAGACTTTGATTTAAAACTCTAGTTAATACTGATAAAATAATTTCGGATTTTTCCATTCTGAGAAGATAAATGCCTGAATGAATAATTAACAACTGATTTCTTTTTCTTTCCACTTAAATCAATGTTACTGGTCACGCCAGGATGCTCCAAAGCTCCAGCATTCCTTGCACCTGGTAGATTCCAGTCCTCCAAGCAGCTTGGAGATGTGCCTGCCTACCTAGCATGAACATCTCTCTACCAAATGGCTCAAATTGAGGCTTCAGGAATGTTGAGCAGTTTTGCCTTCTGCCTACGCAGTTTTTCTTCTGAAGACAGCACAGACGTTTCTAACACAATAGTCTTTCCTCCTAGTAGACTACATAATTTCTCTATAATCATGAAGTTGCAAACATGCTCCTCACTTTGTTTCAGAAGAAATAATATAACTCTACGGGCAGGAGCAGAAATGGGGTGAGAAAATGAAACAGAAAACTAAGAGTCTGGATAGGGTAGAGGAGTCTCAAAGAGAGCTGTGCTAAAAAGAAAATCTAATGTAGCTGTGCCTACTAGAGCAAACAGATCTAGACAAGAAGTGTCCAGCAAATTTAGACCCATCAAATCCTATTCCAATATAGGTATGTATATGTAAGAATCAGAATTTTAATGACAGAAAAAATTATTCTTCTGGAGGAAAAAAGTTTTCACCTAAGACACAAAGAAAGCAAACGAGAATGCAGTAAATCTTTAAAATTCTGTGTGTCTTAAGAAAAACTAAAAAAATTATTCATACGTTAGTAACACCTGAAAGAAGTCAGAGCATATCAGAACCAAGAACTTTATTTGGTACCAGAGTTTAATGACTGGTGGAAATGATGGCTAATATCGCCTAAGGCTCCAGCAAAGTCTGGACGCTGTGAGGATCAGCCAAGGCTGTGTCTCCACCCCTAGAACTTGGACCACGGCAGTCACCCAGCAACTGTCAGATTGGCAGGATGAGACTTATGAATGCTTGGTTATGACTCTCACAATTTCAATATTTTGAGGCCAGAAAATATAGAAGTAAAGTAAGGTCTGAATCAAAATGATTCTGCAGAGCTGGGGGACACAGCTCAGTGCTAGACTGCTTGCCTAGCATGGGCAAAGCCCTGGATTCAAACCCCAGCACTGCACTCACCAGAAAAACTTCTGGACACACTGAAGCCAAAAAAAATGTATTGATTCTGATTTGACTGATAAACACATCACTATTGCTATCAACAATTATGTAGCACTGAGTTTGTAATCGATGGTCTTCAGTCCATAAATACATTAAAGATTCACTTGATTGTTCCTATATTCCTGGGAGTCATCCTTGATTACTCTTCACTTAGCAAATCTTAGGCACTCACTTCCCAAATATCTCTCAAATCCCTACCCCTCTCTATCCTAGTACTGTCATCCTGGTTAACCCCACCATCGTTCACTTTTGTCCCACTCATTCTCCAGGCCATGGCCACAATACTCACATCTTTCTAAAACTACAAACCTGGTCACATTTCTCCAGATCAAATCCTACAATAATTCCTATTGCCTTAAAATAAAGTCCAAAGCCCATAAAAGGGCTTCCAACTCTTCACCAGGCTCACCTCTCACACTTTTCCTCCCATCTCAAATGTGGGCCATTCTCACGTCTTTCTAGTTTCTCCAATATGCTGTTCATTCTGCTCCCCTCCCACCTTCCAAAACCTGCTCTCTATGCCAGAAACTCTAGTCCATCCTTTGACCATTCTCTTTAATAATTGTTTTTTAGTAAAATCCCATCATAAAGACTCTTGGTCCCAGAAACACAAAATTGCATACGTATGGTTCATTGTATCCTGGTGCTGAGTACAACACTGGGCACATAAATTGTTTCTGAGTTAACAAATAAATGATTGGTTAGAGTTCTCTCCGAGTGACTTTTAATTATCCTCAGGCTATAACTTCAAGGTTCCATTAATGTGCTTATAATTGGAACAAAGCTTTAACTAAGACAAAATGTATTCTAGAGGCATACACACACACACACACACACACACACACACAGAGTTGGTGAATGGTATTCTGTGTCAACACTTTTCCCTTTTCTCTCTTACTAATTCACTGTTTCATGATCTATGCTTAGATATGTGATGTGATTTAAAATATAAACTAATACTGAAATTATACAATCTTCTGGATTCCAAAATAAAGCAAAGCACTTAAATGAGATCTGAGGAAGAGAAGGCATGCTGGTGAAGCACAGATATACACAACCAAGAACTTTCAATTCAAGGAATTTCAAGAATTTCCCATATCATACACACACCCCTGGATTTTTCTTACAGTTTTTATCAAACATGCTGATCACATGCAACTACTCATTTTCTCATTCTGCTTCAGAGAATGCATAATTCAACTAAAACTTACATTCATAATGTGAAAAACATACAAAGAAGGTGCAGCGTTAGTGGGTTATCTGTTCCTGTGACAAACACACAAGATAAACAACTCAAAAGGAGAGACGATTTATTTTGGCTCATGGTTTCAGAGGTTTCAGTGCATAGTAAGTCTCTTGGCCTGGTGGCTTTGGGCCTGTGGCAGCATAGTACATGTCTCGGTTACTTTTCTCCTGTTGTTGAGACAAAATACCTGATGCCCAAAGTGAGGCAAGGGAAGGTTTATTTCTTACAGTTTTGGGGTTTTCAGTCCATAGTTAGCTGGCTCCAAGGCAGGATGGCATGGCAGGGAAGCTGTTCATGGCGACTGAAAACAGCAAGCATGAACAGAGCCAAAAAGGAAAGACACACCTTCTTCCCCACCATTATACTATATGCTAGCTCCACCCCTGGGTGGGTGCAGCACTCACACTACCAATCCCAGTGCCAGACAAGAAACCAATCATGAATGCCAGACTCAGCCATGTCCATGATTACATGAGGCTTAGGGGGGCATCCAAACACAAACCATAAAAGTACATCATAATAAAAGGACCAGATGGCATAGGAAAACTATCTACCTCATGGGGTCAGGAAACAAAGAGAGACATCAAGGGGCCAGCATCCCAATATCCCTTTGAAGGGTTGCCATGACTGACTTCACTTCCGTCCACTAGGCCCCACCTCCTCAAGATTCCACCACTCCCAACAGCACCACAGGTTGGTGGCCAAACATTTCATACTTAAGAGCCAAACCATAGCAGAAATAAAGTTATAAACTAAAGAAGATTATCAAAAAACAAAATTGGTATGTTTAATGTTCCAAAAATTTTTATACAGTTTTTAAAAGTATATGTTCTTAAAAGTTTTTCTGAATCAGGATCCCTGCCTGTCACTCAGAAGAGTCACCCAGAGATACAAGTGCAGCAGTTGTAAGCCTGCCTGTCCTCAGTCTTTTCTCTTAGTTTCTTTGTGTGCTTAGTTTCTGTCTTAATGAACCATTTATGATCTTTACTGCAAAAACAGACACTACCTCTTCTCACATTTCACAATTTATTACTGATTTCACATACTGTATCATGTTTCCTGTTTTACCCAATTTGCAAAAGTTGCACTTCTACTCCTGGGATCTTAAAACCAACATATTCAAAGCAATGTTGAGGTGCATGTCTCCCCATGATTTTATAGCCAAACAAACACAAAAAGGTGAATTTGTATAGGTCTTCTGATTCAGAGTATCTTTCCTCATTTCTTCTCTAGCCACTGGGAGGGCAACAAGAGTTCGTTGTTTAGGACGTGAGTATCTCTTCTTTCACTAGACCTTTAGATACATTGCAAGAAGTAACCAAAAAGCACACCTAGGATGTTTCAAATATTCAACTACAACTTCATGATGTGTATCAACCAACCCTTCCTTCTTGCCTCCCTCAAAATGAGAATTATGAGTGAATGTTATGCAACCCTATAAAAATATATCACGTCAGGTTAAAACAATAGTCCAGCACCAATAAGGAAGGCAAATATTTCTATTAAACATTTACTCCTCAGAACTCTGCCAAGCCAAGCTGAGACGCAGGCTTTGGACGCTTTCATACTGTGGGAGCTATCCACAGGAATCTACATGATACCAGGAGGAGCAACTGGTAGAACAGCAGGCTTCTTAAATAATTAGATCTAAAGTAAAGGAAACCAAATCCCTTCTGAGAAAACAAATGAGTATGATAAATTTAAATCAAAACCACAATTAATGGAGGACGGCCATCCAAAGCAAGGTTAGGCTGTATACTTTGTCTATGAGTTGAAAGTATTTCAATTATATTCCAAAACCCTGCAATATAAAACATTCCATGATTTTTTTTTCTTTAGCGGCAGTGGTGGTAGTACTGAAGATTGAACCTTGAACCTTGGGGCCTTTTCACTCAGCTACATCCCAGCCCTTTTATTTGTTTTATTTTGAGACAGGGTCTTGCTAAGTTGCTAAATTGCCCAGGCTGGGCTCAAATTTGCAATCTTGACTCAGTCACCCAGAGTATTGGGATTACAGGTGGGTATCACCACTCCCCATTTAAAAATATTCCATTATCTTTGTTAGAAAAGATTACAGGATCTAAAATATCAAATATACAATTTCAAAAGAAGGCTATCATTTTAATGTATTATTAAGCATGCACTTTTTCCCCATTGAGTCAGAAGGTCTCCCATGTAACTGCATTCCTTGAAGACAAGCATTTGGCCTTTTATCTCTACTTCTCCAGCACCCAGCATGGTAAACCCACCAGTTGTATATTGAATTTCTAGTGAACTGACTGAATGAATGAACAACCTCACAACTAACTACTTTACTCTTTTTTTGAAAGAATGCACAGTAAAATGAATTAATTAAAAAGCAACATGAAAGCAAGCCAAAAAATGCATTTGGTGGATCATTTAATCTTGCTAGCAAGATCAGACCTATTTCTTCAGAGGAATAAAAACAATGATATGAGCCATACAGATAATCTAGGAGTTCAAAGGGAGAAAAGTGTCAGGGACAGTGGCAGATTCTCACTATCTTGGGCCCTTTATATTAAATACTCTTAACTATTTATACTAAATATCCTTAAAATTATTTATACATTATGGAGGGAATATATTGAAAGTACAATTGCCAAGGGAATGGTAGGGAGTCTGGAGGTAACTTAGCTCATGTGAAATTAGCAGCAGCACCTCAAGGGGTTCCAGATTTATTTCCCAAACATCACTTTTTTTGCCTTCTGCGTAATGTCAAGGTTGCCACTAAAACTCCTAGAAGAAGTGGTAGCAAAATATCAAATAAAACACAGGCATGACTCCTTACTGAAGCAGGAGAAGGAAGCATTCAGCTAAAAGAGCTTTAGGCTCTTCAGAGGCCACATTTTACATGTAGGTGTTCCCACCTGGCTGGTTCTGTTATGTGGAGTACAGAAAGACCCCACTGCCTACAGTTTAGGTCCACCAGCACCACTGACCTGCAGAGATAAGGTGAAGAAGTGCATCTTTGTCCATTTGAGCATCTATCATAAAGGCTTTTAGACTCAATGACTTATACACAACCAAAATGTATTCCTCACAGTTCTGGAGGTTGGCTAGACCAAGATCAGGGTCTCAGCTGACTCAGTGTCTGATGAAGGCCTGCTTTTTTACAGGTGGTCCTCTCTCGCTGTGCCCACACAAAATGGAAGGAGTTGGCTAGTCCTCTGTAGTCTCTTTTATAAAGAAACTAATCCCACTCAGAAGAGCTCTTCCCTCATAATCTAACCACCTCCCAGAGATCTCACCTTCTAATACTATCACCATTTCAACATACAAATTTGGGTTGGACACGAACATTCAGACCATAGCAAACTGTAATACTTTACCCTTCACAAGTACCCATCCATCACTAGGCCCATCTTCTATCCTTCTCCCAGGTCTCCACCTCTACCACACTCCCATCTCTAAGGAGTGAAGGAAATATCTCTGGGGAACAGCTGCAACATATGAACAAAAGCCTAGGAAGATATCCATCACGGGGGACCTCTCAGAAGGCAAGAGAAAATTGATCCATGTCATTTTTAGGACTTTAGGTGCATTTAAAAATTGGGGAAAAATTACTAGGAACACAAAATGTTTTAACAATTAAAATTGTTTGGTAAATGTCTTCTTCCAATACCATTAGTGTATCCACTAGTCAGCAGCTACTGTAGATAGTATCAGAAGTCTAAACACAGCCCCATTATGGTCTAGAGACTGGACTCAGCAGTTTTCCTTAGAACTCTCCAAAAGCTACTTCCATAGGTCAAAGTCCTCACCTTCAAGATGCTTAAAGGGGGAAGCAGGAAACACATGACACTAGCAATGAAGAGTTGCTTCTTATGCCTCCCTTCATCACAAAATAGCAAAGGTGGATGCTGATATATCTCAGAGGTGGATATGAAGCCACACACACCCCATACTATTTCCAAAAGTGTATGGAATTCTAAGAACGGGTTGCAAATCTATTTATGTTTTCACTTGGTTTAAAGAACAGGATTCAACCTCTGCTCTTAAATTTCTACTCTGGACAAAGCTATTTTACCCTGTGTTCCTCTTCCCTCAGATCTGAAGCCAGTCTGCACTCATTTATAGTGTAAGAAATTTAGATCTGTTTGATAGAGGAAAAAGTTTTACTAATATGGTAGCTTCAACCCCAAAGTAATAAAATCTTTAGAGTAGCCCTCTCTACTTTATATAGATTTAGCTTGCACAAATTCTTCAACTTTGAGCCTTTCTCAATTTTCAGATTTTACTTTGCACTATTCAGCTAGAAGTTAAAATATCCCTGTGAAAGGTGGTCCCAATGCCATCCCGACTTGGAGAATTAAGGGAAATTTGTAAAGTCACTGAGTAAAGTTCGAATTCAGTGTAATAATGATCACAGCCAACATGTAAGGAATAAATCCAATTAGCATATGGGTACTTAGAGTTCATTCATTTAATATGAAGTGACATTTTGATAAATAAAGAACTGAGCCATTAGCATTCTCTGGTTACAACCTATCTGACAGATTCTTGGCACGAACTTCACTAACTGAGTTTTCAAGGACGCAGGTGAGGAATGGAAAGGGGGCTGCTTTCTGTGCTCCTGTTTCCTTGGAGTCTTTCTGGTCCTTTAGGATACGCTGCTTTCCTAAGAACTTCCTAAGGAAGTATAGCCAACAGTTCAGTTACAAAAGAAAGCCAGTCTACATTTTTTAGCCTTTTTGTCTTTTCTTCTGAAAAAAAATCAGCATATTTAGCCTTGATGAAGAAGGTTCAATTGATTACATCTTGGAAATGTGTCATTCAAATTACAATACTGTATTGATATAAACCTACAATTTTAGGTCTCGATGGGGCCACTACAATCTAATTATAGAAATTATGGGAAGAGTCCATTTGCTTTTGGTATTTTGACAGCCTCAATGAATATTTGCTAAATGAATAAAGTAAACAAAATGAGAAATATCACTCTTGAATTGTGTGCAGCACTCTGTCCTACATACTTGTTTTGTTTTTTGTTATGGAATTTTCATTTGTATTCTTCATGCTTCCTCAGAATCTCAGGCAAACATACTGTCTGCCCCATACACCGTTGGCTTACACTTCCCTCTATAGCAAGTACAAAATTACATTACAGACTAAAAGCCCTATCTAATTAAAAGCTGTTATTAGAACTTGGAACACAATATTATTTAAAAATATCAGAATCAGAAATTCTTGGTTATTGAAGAATTTCTTCTAGATAGGAAATCTCTATTTTCTGTGCTCAGCAAACATAAAAGAATTCACTAAGAAACACATGGATGAAAAATGTTAAAAATGAAACTCCGATCAAAAAGGCTGGGGAAATGGAAGAGGGAAATCAAGCATAAAGTTTTGGGTTCTTCCTGATGTGAACACAGAAATACGGATAACTGCAGTTACTCCTCCAACTTTCATCATCAGAATAATCTCAAAACAATTATGTCTTTATGTCCATATGTGAAAAAATAAAGAAAACAGCAAAATGCAGGTTAAAGCAAGAGCAAGCATAAGGCAGTTCTAATCATAAACTTGCCTCCAATTCACAGCCCAAATTCAAACATGTTGTTTTGTAAATGTTTCTTAGCTTCTCTTTGTATAAACAAAATCACAATTCTCGGGTCAGTCACAAGGTCTGTGGAGTAAAGGCCCTATACAAATCAGTGCAGACTGCCTTTTAGAAAAGGACCAAACGTTGCCGGGTGTGGTGGTGCACAAGTGCAATCCTCGCACTCGAAAGGCTGCAGCAGGAGGATCACAGTTTGAGGCCAGCCTAGCCTAATAGCAAATTCGAGGCCAGCCTGCATTACACAGTGAGACCCTATCTCTAAAGCACAAGAAAACAACCAGGGTGCTGGAGGTACAGTACTTGCATAGCATACACAAGGCCCTGGGTTCAATCCCCAATACCACACACACACACAAACACACACAAAAGATCAAGTTAACCATCTTTAAAAATTAAGGGATGTCTATGACATATTAAATGGCTGTCAGTAGCCTGGTTAAGCACTTCAGCTCCCACGTTCCCTACCCTCAAGACAAAGACTACAATCAGCATCTTCCCCTGCCCCAGCACAGTCTGACTGTAGAACAGCATGAGCAGAGGAGGGAGTCTGTGGGCTCAGAGGCAACCCCTCATCTAGGGTTTCCACTCTGCCCTCACAGCATGTGGGACCTTCAGGAGACTGTTTTAGCTTTGCTGTTCTTCATTGTATAACAGGGATAATTCCACTCCTTGAAGACAGTATATATAATTTTATAATGTTTTAAATCAGCTGACTGGTTTTACACACACGCACACGCACACACACCCCACCACCACCACCACCACCACCATTACTATCACCACCACCATAACCACCACCAGCAGAAGCTAAGATCAGCTACTTAATTTATAAGACCCATTAAAAACAGGAAGTTCAGGCAGCCTTGCTCCAAAGCTGGTAAGAATTTTACCACGAGGACAAGAGAGCCCAAATCCCAGAGCAGAACCCTTCTGAGTGCCTGATTTGGGCACCTGCAATGGTCACACCTAGGAAGTCTCCCTGCCTGGGAGCATTAGACACATTCAGGAGAAGGTGGGCATTATTAAAGCAATGGGACCCACTTTGATAGGAACCATCCACTTTTCGGAGGGTTTCAGAGGGACAGGCGATTTTTCCAGGAGGGACACAAGCCTCAGAAAGTGGAAGTATCACTGAGCAGCTGCGAGAAAGTCATGGAATGTCCCTTGGCCTTAAGTTCCTCATACTCAGCACAGAGAACTGGTTTTCTAACTATGGCCCTGACACATCCTTGGAGTGTCCTCAAAGACGGGAAAGGGCAGGTGAGGAGGGGACAGGCCAGCAGGCCACTCCTATTTGGAACAGAGCAGAGCGACTTAACCTCATTTGAAAAAAGAGTCACATGAAAATATGTGAAAATCAGATGTGTTGACCTTGCAGCATTTTGATTTTAAGTTCCATTCTCCATTTCTTGTTCTATCTTCACAACAACCTTGAAAGTAGCAGATATGATCACCTTCATTTGTTAAAGAACATATAGAATGCCAACATCTTATCTAGAGCAGCGTCCCCAAAGAGTGCCACCCTCCCCATCCCTGTATCTGTTTGCTCCCCAGCTGCCTCTCCTCCCCAGCCTCTAGAAAGCATTTCATTCCAAAGACACTGTATGTCTGGCTCCTCAGAAGCACAGCTCCCTCTAAGGTGACAACAACACTAATGTCACCACAGCAGAAAAGGTGGCAGAACTACAAAACAGGAGGAATCTGAGGTCAAGTCCACATGAGAATAGGTTATTTTCCTCAATTTCTACACAAATTGTGCATCATTTATACTCAACATCTTTCTCCCAAACCTAGGATTCCCTTTTTTGGTCCCCCCATAAAAATCGGTCTACCCCCACACTCCCTGGGGCTCCACGGCCACCCTGCCATGCCCCAGCTGCCTGACTCAGAGCAAAGGTTTCCTCAGCAGGGTTATACTGAAGGCTATGGCTGAACAAATATGAATAATACACTTCGAGCTCTGCCAGGAACATGCGAAGTGCTACATATAAGTTTAATGAATAAATAAAATTTCAATCCCTACTTGATACACTCCTTTACCCTCATCTTTAAATGGAGTCCAGGAACCACTCCACAATTGGAGGGTTGACTGCACCAGGTGGCAGGGACGAGAGGAGTAAGCCTGTTGTTATTCTGCTGGAGCACGTCCTCAACACAGGAATGCTTTCTGTTGGAGCGCCCAACTGGAGAGGTTTTCCAGATTTTGTCGTTTGCCTTCTCACGTTTCACACTACTCACTTCAAGTACCACAGAAGCATGAGAAGGGATAGAAGTAAGTGACAGAGGTCACCTTCAACTCACCAATGAGCACAATGCCCAGAGGTTTTCTATCTCTTCCCACAGCCTCCTTGGCTTCTCAAAGGAAGAAAACTGGGTTTCCAATGCCAGGGAACACTTATAAACTAAAACAATGGCATATTTTAAATTGTAGGTGCAGAATTGGAAATAAAGGAAGTTGTAAAAAGGAGATCTGTCTGATCCCAGGAATGAGCACGCAGGATCCCACTGTTATCTCCACACACACAACCAACCACAGAAAGGGGGCACACTCCCAAGTGCTAGAAGTACCTTGCTCTATTTGCCTAGACTATCTACAATTCCTACAGTATGCCATTCATTTGGATTTAACTCTGGCTTTTAAACCAGGATACTCAGTACTATTAAAGTAATTACCATGTGTCAGACTCTGTTCTTGGTTTGAGAACATGTTGGTCACCAAAGATCATCTATTCATGAAACCCCTATTAAGGGAATTAAAAGCGCATCAGTCACTCAGCACCTAGTATGTATGATCACAGTCATTGACATTACACAGTCCCTAACTTGACCTGGACTGCAAGGAGCAGACAACACTCTGGAGAGAATTCAGACCCATTCTCACCCATGGGAACCCTGAGTGGTAACAAGCCAATGGGAAAAGAAGAGCGATAAAACAAAAGGTAAAAGAAGACTCAAGACAAACTTCTGCTACCTTTGTATCTTTAACATAAAACAAGGTCTGTTTCCACTCCACATGCTCCTGGTCTTTGTCTTCTAGGAGTGCCAAAATAAAGGACCAGAGAATGAATGGTTTAAACTACAGAAATTCATTTTCTCACAATTCTGGAGGCAGGAAATCCATGATCGAGGTGTTAGCAGGGTTGGTTTCTCTTGAGAGCCTCTCTTTGGCTTCTGGATGACCACCAGCTTCCAAAGTCTTCACACAGAATTGCCTGTGTGCAGACCGGAATCTGAGTCTGCTCTTCTTAATTATTGCCTTAAATGCCTTGTCTTCACAATCACATGCTAAGGCCCCGGGATTAGGACTTCACATATGAACTTGAGGGAACACAATTTATCCCATAACGATCCTCTGCTCCTAAGATCAGAGCCAGTTTAATGTAACAGTGAGACTCCACCAAGCATTAAATAGGTCCAGCCATTTCTTGTGAACTGCGTTATGGGGGAAATGTACTCCAACTTTCAAATAAACAAATTAAAAATGGACATTTAAAGTTATCCATATAATAGGCTGTCTATAAATAATATTTTTCCTACTATAAGACATAAATGAATTTCCTACAATGTTTGAATGAAACTTAAACCATCAGAATCTAACTACTTGAGTACAGAATTTCTTTTCTTGGGAAAGTTTCAGCATTTTAAAATTCAAAATAAAGACATTCTTTATCCACAAGACAAGTTTTTAAGTATTTCTCTGTAGACAGATATTGTGTTGCTTTATGATTATGATGGTTAAGTGTTTGCTGATGAAGGAGCCACTCATGGGAAGACTGAATTAATCTTACAATGAATTAATCTTGCTGAACACAAAAGTAAGTGTTCATACTTTCTGGCTTTGCAAATTAAATTAGGACATGTTTAACTAAAAACAAAATCAAATCTCAAACACTAGTTTCATATGACAACTGGAAAATTCTAAAAATGCATCACCAGTGCTTTGCCCTTAAGGAAGACAATGTGATTGATGGGACTAAAAGTATTGTCCACAACTGAACTGAGTAATTTAGAATTTATTACCTAAAAGCATCTCTGTAGTTCTTTTACAATTCTGTTATTTTTTAAAGTGCTTGTGATTATAGCAAAGAATAAACTAAGTGTTGGCCCTTGCTAGAAAATAAAATACAGAAAACAAAACAACACAATAAAAACCATTATGGAAATTCATACATTCTTTTCATTATCTATGCCTGAAACTCGAAACGCTAAATTGTAGCAACTAATCTATTCCAGGCACCTGAAGATTTAAAAAGATTATACAGGCAAAGCACTTTAGTACCAGGCAGAACCAGCTCTGAGTTTTGGCACTGCTACTTCTAGTGAATCCTTGGAAAAATTCCCTCTGTTTCTCACACCTGTCTTTCCAGAAATGTAAATGGTGACTGTAGCTGACACATTAAACTTTGCAAAAAATTAAATGTGAGGACACAGGGAAAGCACTGAGCACAATACCCAGCACACGTGGGCAGGGCCTTGGTGCTTTAGTTACTGGTAGTACTGGGTGGGCTTCCTCACAACCCCAGGAGGTAGGTGTGTCCATCGCCTCCACTTTCAAATAAGGAAACTGAGGCTCTGAGAAGTCGTCATTTGCCTAAACTCAGACAACCCATAAAGAACACCTGCTATCTCCAGACCCTTAAACCAATATACATCACAAGTACTGATAAAATGCCTTTAAAATAAATATCACACATTTCACACATATCTTGCCTCTCCCCTGCCATTTCTCACACCCAAGTTTACTTCAAGCAGCCACCTAATAAGAACACAAGTAAATTTTCCATGGTTCATAACAGGTATAGACTATAACCAATACAGACTAATAAGCATTACAGGAACCTCTTTGATACAGGCATGCATTTTTAAAACTAGCAACTGCATTTTTAGTCTTGTACTTAATTATACCCAATTTCAGATGCAAAACAAACTTTTCAAATAAACACAAACATTACCCAAAGGTATTAGTCACTGTGTTCCACAAGATTTCAAGAAACACTATTTGGTCACAATTAAAGTTTATAATTTGAAAATATGAAGAAAGGTAACTATTTTTTAGGCTGGGAACGTAGCTCAGTTGGTAAAGAACTTACTGGGTCTGATCTTCTGTACCACACACACACACACACACACACACACACATACACACAGAAATAACTACTTTTATTGCTCAGGCTTTATCTTGTAACTTACCATTGTTGAGTAAGAAACAAAGATAAGCATTATTAATGGTGTATTCAAAAAGAATTAGTGGATGGTACAAGTGATAGAATAATTTCAGATTTGTCTTCTTTTGTAGTCCATATATTAACTCCAAGAAGACTATGAAATAATAATTTGAGTGCTTATCCTGTACCAAACACTACACTAAATATATTAGCTTATTTTATTCCTCACAACTGCCCCATGTTTCAGTACTATTATTACCTTCATTTGAAAGATGAGGATATCAAGACATAAGCATCTACAACTCACTTAGCATCCAACAGCTACTAAACAGAAGCACCAGGGTCTGAATTTAGATCACGTGGTTCCAGAGCATAAGCTACTGCTAAATGGCACTTCCTACTGAATCAAGTAATCACTTGAAAGTTTTTGAAAATGATCTTTTTTAGTAAGTTAAGCACTGACTATGCAATAATTACACACATTTCACTTTAATGCAAAGTCAAATCTAAACTCAGCAAAATTTTCACGAAAAAGGAATTGCTATGACATAGTATATATTAGAACACTCCACATTATTAAGATTCTATTATAGATAAAAGTCAGAAAAATTATAATTTAAAACTTTTTAAACTAAAGATTTAAAGATATAGTTACTGCAACGTAGAGGAGAAAAGGAGTATTGCATGTGATGTCAGTTCAGTTCCTCTCAAGAAAAGGCCACAGGGGAAGGGTGTTGGAGACAGGACAACAAGAAGGAAGGGGAAGTAAAATTGATTAAGATGGGACATTTATATGTACCAATTCCCCAACATAAATGTCATTATTATGTGTTGCAAACATATACCAATAAAAGAAGAATCTCAAAAGCATGAAGATTTTCTTTAAAAGCCATGCTACTTCAAACAACCCAAATATTTAAATTAAAGCAGTTGCCAATTTTTTTCATTTTCAGAAAGTTATCCAAATTCCACTGACCTCACCTTTCATCTTTTCCCCAACATGAAACTGTGTGACCCAGAGTTCTCTGGAAATATGCAAGCTGTAGGCCACATAAAGATAGAGTGCTACATGCTTTTCTAATTTCAGTTTTATAGTTGAAATAAAAACACTTGGCTCTCCATGATTCATTTCACCTAGCCCTTTCACACTGATGCGATGTTGGGAACTGCTCATGACTTCCAAGTCTGCTGTGATACCCTTGACAGTCACCAAGACTCGGGAGGCGGAGAGGAGACAAGTACGGAGTGGACTCCACAATCCAGAGTTCCTTCTGATTAAGGGCAACATAATGCTGAATCTATTAAGACACATTTCTCCAACTGCTGCCTGTAGTAACCTTAACAGAAATAACGGAAAATATATGCTTTGCAAACAGAGTTTCTCTAACTAGAACTCTTTTAAATTGGTCCACAGGGTGTTAGAGCATTTTTAAATTTTGTCTTCATAACTGTGTTCTTTCACAACTCACTGGCTTTGTGTCTTCAGATGCTAATTTCTTTTTCTCCTAGAAAACTTAATAGGTACCTCCACTTAGAGCAGATGGTTCCTTCTAAAAAAAATAAAAATAAAAAGTTGAAGAGCATCTGGCCAAATGTATCAGATCCAGCAGTTCAGACTTTAAATATCCATTATTTTTGTTCAGATAAAAATAATTTTAATCCTAGTAATTTAATCTTCTGTTCTTCTGAAATATTAATAAAGTTTTTATAGAAGTAGATATTAAATATAACCAGTTGTCATAGGGTGTGAACGCTATTTTTCTGTTTCAATATAAGCAACATGCTTTAGTCATAACAGCTGTAAAAATAGCAATTCACTTCAATTTATACTTAGCACCTTCTATCTTAGCTCCTAGAAACCTGGTTAACTCCCTCCCCTAACCACATGTTTATCTCTTCATGGCTCCTGTACAGGCATTTGGGGTTTAGAATGCTACTTGTACTTTTCCTTTCAGGATGCCACAATTATACCTTGAATGCCTCTAAATGCATGTTAAATTATTCTGGCTTCCTGAGGCTCCCTCCTCTGGGCTGCTCCTGCAGGAGTGCAGCACAGTCGGGGCTCAGAATTCCCACCCCAGCACCGTCAAACCAAAGGCAACTGGATGAAAATTAGACATAGCTTCCTGTGCTCTGCTGTGGACACCCAGCTACACAGGGAGGAAAGGGCAAGGCTATTGAGCTTTTCTCCTTCTCCAACCATCACTCAGAGCCCAGTGCCTTGCTCCTGTATGTAGCTTCTCTTCTGCTGCTGGCTGTGTGTGGATCTGCAGGCGTTGCTCTCTAGTCTCTAGATACTTTTAACCCACATTCCATCCATCCATGTGTGTGGGGCCAACAACACCAAGCCATGCTTCAGGGAAAGCTTTCTCTATATGGTGTGTCTCTGCTGTGAGGAATGGGGCACTCACTCCCTGCCAGACCCCTAAAAAGCTCAAGGACCAGCACCTCTCTGAGCGTCCACAGAGCCCCATGTTCCTCTCCTCACTGTCACCCAGCCTACAGCAACCACCTTGTGGCTTGTTCTGGGTAAATGGTGTGTAAAATTTCCTCTTTAAGAAGGCAGTGCATGTCAGGTAGGATGGTGCACGCCTGTCATCCCAGTACTGGAGAGGCTGAGGCAAAAGGATCATCACAAATTCAAGGCCAGCCTTGGCTACACAGGAGTTCAAGGTCAGCCTGAACTATGTAGCTAGACCCTGTCTCAAAAAGCTAACAAAAAAAAATGTTTAAAAGAAATGCCTTTTGGAAAATCAGTGACAATCTAGGGCCACTAAAAAAGTTCAGGATGATTCAAGTGTAAAATAAAATACATCTTGACCCATTTGTTCTGCTCCAGAGCAGCCAAGGCCCTTCAGAGCACAGTGAAATCCCATGCAGAGGAGATAGGAGAGTTGTTTATTAACTTCATTTCTCTCCATACTGTGGAAATGCACTTGAGGGGCACAGGACTGATGGGAGGGGATATACGGGAGGCCTTGCAGAAACAGAGCGAACAGCAGTGGCAGAAAACACCAGACAGGGGAACATGTAAGTCACAGGAAACAGACATTCATTCAAAAACACATAAGAGTAAGAACCAAGCTTTTGTGACCAATTAGATGGAGGAAGGACAAATAACAGGAATGAGAAAAATTAGTCTAAACTAATTGAAATGTATGCCACTGTTTCAAAGAGAACATAACCCCACCTACATGCAAATTTAAACCCCAGAAGGCCAAAAGCACTCCCTCCACAAATATAATCTTTAACTGCTAAAATTTCTTCTAAAACCCAAATTCAATTATTTTTTAACAATGTAGTTATTTCAAGTTTTACTGTGAATTGGGCTCCTGCTGAATATTAATATCTGTGATTTATAAACTACAAATTTATCTTTTATGCTGTACGTAATTATAATCCTGCCACTTTTAGAATTATGCTACTCTTGGAAGTTTTATATTTGAAAGTTATGGTCGGTTAATGCACAAAAGGGCAAGAGAGACCATTCCACGCATTGAAAGCCTTTATATTAACTAAAGGGGTCGCCTTTCTTCGGTTGTTGAATTCTGGAAAAAAAAAAAAAAAAAGCTCCTGCAGCATTTGTTCTCTTCGTGATGATGGAAAGTCACTTTTCAAAATACACAGCCACACTTTAGGAAGAGTGTGGACTCACAGCTTCAATTATCCTAAGCAAAGACAAGTTAATATTTTGGGGCCACAGAAACAGCATTAGCCAAACTCAAAGATGAAGTCAAAAAGTGACAGTTTAGAGAGAAAGTCCTCTTTTATCTACAATTCATGGTTTTGCACCTCACCAGATCTGACTATCTGCTGTGGTTGTTCCTAAGCCAGGTTCTAAAGTAAGAAGAAAACTTTTTCAGTAGAAAAATGACTTCAAATTTGGTATAATTTTGAAATTAAGTTCTTCTGCCTTGTTAGTAGTCTTGAGCAACCAGTTGGCTCTCAAAGTCCAGGGGTCTCTGATACTTACTACATTACCATATCATTCAGGATCAGAAACTGTTCATAAGTTTAACATTTTCTCTACACCGAGTAAAACAGCTTTCTTCCAGTTTGGAACTGAGATCCATGCTTCTTGCATGGTCATAAATGTACTATTTTTGTATTTGTCTAAAGCAGTGGTAGCGCACTGATGGCATGCATGTTATTGTGTTTTTCTTTTAAAACAAAAGATGTTGGGCTGGGGATTTAGCTCAGTGGCTCAAGCACTTGCCTGGCAAGCATGAGGTCATGAGTTCAATCCCCGGTACCAAGGGAAAAAAAAAAGATTTAAAACAAAAAATATTAATATGGAGTTTTTTTTTTTCTAAACTAAATCTTCAGTATTCAGGTTAAATTGCAGCATTGGCACTTGGAGATAAATAAGTGGGTTTTGGGTTGCAGTTTGGCAATCAGTCTCCAAACAGATCACTATCACTGGTCTAGAGTATTAAGCTGTCCTCTGATCCATGAGCTCTGCCAAGCATGTGACCACTCAGAATTAGTGAAGAAAGCACTACTTTAGGGTCAATTGACTCTGAGTCACAGTTTGAAGGGTAATGATCTTCTCCTATGGTTATTACATATTATCAACATGACTGATTTCAAATAAACTTTGAAAAAGTCAAGTCTGAAGAGCTACTTCCATTTTCCTTCTATTTATTTCTAATCCTTTAAAATGAGTCCGGACAACTGGCGAGTTTTGCATTACGAGTTCTTCAGTTAGACAAAAACAAGCAATCAAAGGGACCTGAGTTTAAATCCCAAAGATGGAGAAAAATTTTAAACTTGAAATTTGCAGAAAGAAAACAATTAGAGGGAGTCAAAATAAAGGACTCACACATAACCTAAGCATAATACAAAGGCCCCGCCAAAACACAGGATCAACAATTCTCACCTGACCAGTCCAGGTGAGTCTCTCCCTCACATGGAAAAGTTCCAGCAGGTAGGGAGGGGACACATGGTAACAGTCTTCCCATATCAAAACTGCTACCAACAGCCCCGTCTCCACTCTCTGATTGCCACTGACTTTAAATGTTACTATGGATTTCTTAGGCCTGCACGTTGATTTCAACTTATTTATCAGAATGTCTTCCGGTATAAATGACAAAACAATCATGTAAAAGTGATCGGAACTTTCCTAAAAACAGAGAATAAATTCTGCACACAGGAAAAGTAAATGGCCCTTAAACATCTGGGCTGGAGATTCTTTTCATCAGCCACCATAAGTGTCACAATGAACACTCACACCAAAAAACAAGTTAACAAGAGAAAAGAATAATATATCTGTTTAATCAAAGTGTCATATGACAGGAAGCCTTCGGAGAAGACCCGAAGATGCAGGGAAAACTGTCCATTTTTATGCTTAGGTTAACAAAAAAGGACAGCCATGCGGAAATGGGATGGGACACAAAAGGTCTGACCTGATGTGAGACACAAGGCAGAAACCCAGCAGGGCCTGCCCATCTAGATTCTTCTTGGCCTTTCTGTGTGACATTCCTTCTTCCTAGGGATAGGGCAAGACCTTTTCTGGAATGAGGACCTGATGATCTTCTATCAGACAAGATAGGTCAGAGAATTTTTTACAACCAGCTTCAACACAGAAAGGCAGGAGGAGGGGAAAGGTTAGAGAAGTGTTTCTAGGTTTGATGGCTGATTTTAAGAGAAAAGATTCTAGTTTCTATGACCTACCTTGGGAAAGAGGAATTCCTAGATTTTATGGCTTCCCCTAGAGGAGAAACAGGGTCAGGAGAAAGGCAGGAAGAGATTAGAGTCTGTTTCTGAAGCTTTTCTGGTGTCTCTCTTCAAAGACTCAACCTACCAAAGTGCCACCCTTGGGATACGTTTCCTGAGGCCCCACAGAAATTCAGTTACAGCTATGCTGGGATACCATTTTTTACCAAATTCAAAAGTTTGACTATGTACTTAATCACAGAAAGGGTATTTCAAGTGGCATTAAAGCACACAAACTCAAGTGACTAACTCATTAGGTAGAGGAATTTTAAAAACAAATATTTTCAGTAATCATGTTGATGAATTATGTTTGTCTGAAATTATCACAAACATATATCATATCTCAGTCTGCATATGCAATTTTATTAGTTTCATGGGGACATAAGCTTTGCAGAATGAAAGAAAATATAATTAAAACAAAAATCATCCTAAATGTGAAATGGAAATGCACATTCATGCTGTACATTTTCTTTAAAAGGAAGTTTGTATTCCTAGTTCTGTGCATTCAAAGGGCCAAGAAACAAGTAATCCAGTAACAATATTCAGCTTTAAGTATGTGGCTTTTAGTATCTGTATCTCCTGTCCTACTGAAAAGGGCCAGAGCTCAGTGAAAAACCGGTGACTAGAAATGGGACAGGAAATGTACAAGATGAAGATAAAATCACTTTTACTCTAGAAATCAAAGAATCTATCACAGTCTAAACCTCTTTAGCAAATTAAAGAGGTTCTCACTGTCTAAACATGGAAAAAACTGTGGCTAAAGAAATATTAATGGAAATGAATTGATACATGCCAAATAGTTAGCATCCATGAATCTATAATACTATTTTAAAAGTAAAATGAGAAAACATCATTGATCACTTTTGGTAAATTGTAGAAAACCAAATCATTATTTTGAAAAATAGTAAAAGTAAATCATTATTTTAAAGATGAGTTGGGGATTTAGCTCAGTGGTACAGCAAGCATGAGACCCAGAGTTCATTCCCCAGAATGAAAAAGATGGGACTTTGCCTAAGTAAACTATAAAATTATTGCTCTAGGCTAGCCAGATAGCTGACGAGGGAAACTTCTTTGGGGGAGGGGAATCAAACTCATAACCTCACGCTTGCCAGGCAGGCACTTAAGCCTCTGAGCCAAACTTCTGGCCCTATTTTGTCCGAGGCATGGTCACACTATGTAGTTCAGGCCGGCCTTGCTCACATTGTAGCCCAAGCGGGCCTCAAACTCACAATGCTCCACCTAACTCATCCTCCCGAGTGCTGGGATTAAAGGCATGTACCACCATGCCTGGCTGATGAGCGAAACTTTTATCCTTTAGATGAATTCAATCTCAAAAGTGAAGGAGGCTGGTGTGGCAGTACACGTCTGTAATTCTAGCACTCTGGGAGGCTGAGACAGGAGGATCACAAGTTTGAGCCCAGCCTGGGTATCTGAATGACTTAGCAAAATCCTGTCTCAAAATTAAAAATAGAAAAGGGCTGGGGATGCTGTTCAATATGAAGGGTCTGGGTTCCATGCCCAGTACCACACCCAAAAGAAAAAGAAGAGGAGGAGGGAAAGGTAGGGGAGGATGGCAGAAGGAAGGAAAGCATGATAGAATTGGAATATCAACATTTTGCCAACTTCTAATACATTAGGGATCCAGGTATTGTTCACCGATGGTGCTAACACTACAAGTTGAAAAGTTGATGGGTAACTTTGTAAAGTCTCAGACTGTTAACACCTGAACTTGCTTGTCACTCTTAATATCACTAAAAAGAGAGAGCACCATGTTTCTCATGATCAAGTTTCGTGATCTGTGATGAATTCACATCCTCCACAATTAAACTTCATCCTCATGACGTTTCTTACAGAAAATGCCAATGAGAGGAAAGCAGATAAATGACACTACAGGAATCCAATCTTGAAAATCTCACATGTCAACAACCCCACTGGGCAAGTGCACCAGTGTCTTCAATTTAAAAAAAAATGCAATAAGTGGGGCATGGTGGTGCACGCCTGTAATCCCAGCACTCTGGAGGCTGAGGCAGGAGGATCACCACAAGTTCAAGGCCAGCTTGGGCTACATAATGAGTGAGTTCAACGCCAGCCTGAACTACACAGTGAGACCCTGTCTCAAAAAATAAATCAAAAATAGGCAAAAAAGATGGGGGAAAACTTAAAGATTAAAAGACACATGTGATTATATCTGCCTCATGTTTTAACCCAAATGTAAATGTAATCCATAAGGACATAGGAAAATTTTGACACTGATAGGGAAGGTGCCAGCAAGACACACTGCCAGGCTAGATACATAGCTCAGTGGTAGAGCACTTGCTTAGCATGCACAAGGCCGGTTCAATTCCTGTACCACACACACACTCTAGATAGTCAGATAGATAGAGAGATAGATGACAGATAGTTTCTATTGTATTTATGTATCTCCCATTATAAATATATCATATATGTGTTATAATATCAAGTTTTTAAGCATATTAATATTACTAAGGCTACATGTTTAAACCACATGTCATTATTAATACATGCTAAGAGCATACTTGTAAATTCAATGATATAGTGGATGAGAGAACAAGAGAAAGGACTATTTTAAACAAGACAAGCTTAACCATGAACTGATAAAATGGATGACTAGTATACACTATTCTTTCTTATTTACATGTGTTTGAAATTTTCTGAAGTTAAAAAAAAAGATTTGAAAAATAGGGTAATGTCCAAAGAAAATATGTAATGGCTAATTAATCCCATTAGATAATGCTCAGTATCATTAGGTATCAGTGAAATGCAAATCAAATCACAATAAAATTCCAATTTACATCCCCTAGGAAGGATATAATTAAAAACTTCAAAAATAACAAGTGTGGATAAGGACATGGAAAGTTAGAACTGTTAAACAGTTTAGGTGGCACTGTAAAATGGGGTAGGCACTTTGGAAAACAATCTGATTAAACATAAGCTTACCATATAACCAGCTATTTCCCAGTGGGTGTATCAGGGATGACTGAAATACTCAGTGAATGCTTAATTTGTTTTTTAAAATTTATCAAAGTTAAAGACACATTGCCATTAATCCCCTCAAAATGCTCCGCCTCACTTCGAACACACTTATCCAACTGTTCTTGCGATTTTCTGAAGCAGTTCTACAGGTCTTCTTTCAGTTCTTTATGAGATGTGATCAAAACTACAGTGGATGCTGCTGCCAAGCACCATCCAGCAGGAAGGCGGGCTCCTGGAGACATCATGATGAGTCCTCATTTGCCTTATTCACCCCATCTGCCACCATATGACTTCTGGCTCTTACTCAAAGTACAACTGGTCATGAAAGATAAATGTTTTGAATAGATTTAGGACATCAAGGCAGTCATGACAGTGCAACTAAAGATACTCATGAAAGATGACTTCCAGAACTGCTTCAGAAAGTGCCAAGAATGACCGGATGTGTGTTCAAAATGAGGGGGCCTACTTTGAGGGGTACAATGCGTCTTTACTGTAATATATTTTATTTAACATTCTTTGCATTTTTGTCACGTCTCATATACCCAAAAAAACTACATTCATGCACAAACTCGCACACAAATGTTTGTGGCAGCACTGTTTATACTAGGGTGGAAGAATAAAAACAGGGGGCCAGGGATACAGCTCAGCAGCATAAGTGCCTGTTTGGCAAGTACAAGGTTATGAATTCGATCCTCAGTACAAAGAAAAAAGAATAAAAACAATCCAAATGTGCATCAACCAAACAAAAAAGATAAATAGAATGTGTATATCCATACAATGAAATATTATTCAACAATGAAAGGAATGAAGTACTGATATATGCTGTAACATGGGTAACCCTTCAAGTGACTATGCCAAGTAAAAGAAGTCAGTCATAAATTGCATCACTGAGTTACAGCATTTTTTTAAATGTTTACACAAAGCCAGTCTATAGAGACAGAAAGCAGAGGTGTGATCAAAAATACAGTGAATGCTGCTGCCTAGTGCCATCCAATAGAAGGGCAGGCTCATGGAAACGTCGCAGTAGGGCTTTGTAGGGCTGGGAGATGGAAGTGCAGTAATAGAATGGGGTTAACTGCTAAGTGGAATGGGCTTTCTTTGGAGGTGAAGAAAATTTCTAAAATGTACAGTGAGGATGGCTGCACAACTCTGTGATTGTTTATATTTAAAATCACTGTTATAAACTTTCAATTGTGTGGTATAGGACTCTTATTACAATGTGATGATGGTGATGATGATGATGATGATGGTACAGAGGCCAAAGTATAATTGACTTAAACAATAAAGAAATATTTCTTTCTTAACTAAGAAGCACACAAGTAAGGAGTGTCTTGGCTTGGTCAGTTCACGGGGCCAACAGCAGCATCACAAACCTTCATTCTGGGCTGTGAGTCTACGCTAGTGGTACAGCACTTGCCTAGCACACACAAGGTCCTGTTTAGACCCCAGCACCACCACTACCACCTCCCAAAAGAAAAAGAAAACATTTCACTCCTTTCTTTTTTCCTATTCTGACATGCCAAGGGTGGCATTCTGTCTCTAAGTCAGACCCTGTGATGCTTAAAGTATGTCTGCATCCATTCCTTAGTCACATCCAGTGGAACAAGAAACCAATTCCATTCTAGATCTCCTTTGAAGAGCAACAGAAAGTTTCCCGAAAGTGTCTCCAACCTCTCTGTCCAGCACTGCCTCCAAGTCCCTGCTGTGACAATCACAGGCCAGCAGAAGGGAGCCAGGGCCTCAAATTTAGGGTTCTAGGGTACTACTGTACTCCCGAAGTCTCAGGACATAGCGAGAATAGGTAATTTAAAGTAATCCAGACCCGTTACCGTGTTTATTCTTTCCTAAAATTCAGCTCTTCCACTGTCTTCCTTCTCACACTGTAAAAGAAAAGCACACTTCTGACCCACCCTGACCCAACACGATAATATAATGCTCTCAGATGCTAAAATCTCAGGGTGACCAAGCACAGGACATTTTGAAATATCAGAGTAGGTACTGAGAAAGCAAATTAACTTGCAATTAATCCTCCTGCAAATCAGGTAGTTGCCAACCCTTGGCTTTTAGTAAAGTTGAAGAGAAATTTAAGATTTCAGCTAACCATTCAAGATAATATTTAACGATCCATCACAATTGATTTTGGGCCTATAACTCAGAAGAAGTTTGGAGAAACTATAACAAATTATTTCCTTTCACAGAAGCTATTTGAACAAATTTCACAAAGTTTACATCTACACAAGTGAAAAACAGAAACAGAAGTGATGCTGAATCCTGTCTCCTCTGGCAACGAATAATATGCATCCTGCATGAACTAATTGAAGGAAAAAAGCCCCATTCATCTCATTAAGAGATGCATTTCCAGTGAAATTGTACTTTCCACATCTAACAAGTATTTATCAAAAATTTTAATGTATTTATGCCACTTTGCTCAACCATGATAACTCAATCCAAAAGAAATTACTTAACACTTGGAGTTTTATGTTCACAGAAAATATTATAAATATTTTAAATTTAAATCTATGTACATATTTTATTACACAGACATATCATAAAATGATCAATAAAAGACTTTCAGGCATAAAAATAAATTACAATAGGATAAACTCTGTGGGGAAAAAAAAACCATTGCATCAAAAATGAAAGAAGAGGGCCGGGGGTTTAGCTCAGCAGCACAAGTGTCTGCCTGACAGGTGCCAGGTCATAAGTTCAATTCCCAGTCCAAAAAAAAAAAAGCAAAAGAAGGAAAAAAAATGTTTGTACATTTATTATGGGTGCCAGTGGGAATCAGAACACTAACATTCAGATTCTACTGGATACATTTGAGAGTCCTAACAGGAATGAAACAGTAATGTTTCCCATATGCAAAAAATCATATATATTGGGTGTGGTGGTGTACATCTGTAATCCTAGCACTTGGGAGGCTGAGGCAGGAGGATTCCTGTGGGCCACAAAGTGAATTCAAGGCCAGCCTGAATTACATAGTAAAATCTCTCAAAAAAGACAGAAAAAAAAAAAAGAAGAAGAAGAAGAAGGAATCACATATTTTGCAACTCATGTATCTTCTGATTTCAAAAAAAAACATTTTAAATGTAAGAGTTGCATGATTTTCAGAACTATTGAACAAACATGAAGGAAAAAAACTAAAAGGAAAGCAGAGTTCTGACAAACCAAAGAAAATGTATCACTTGAGCATGCATCTTTTCCATATACAAACCTGAGAAAGGAGTATGTCAGAAGCATCAGACCAACTGAGGAAAAACACGAAGGGAATGAAGGTAAACAGGGGTTCCACCCCCCCCACCCTTGACCTATGGTGTCCCGAAGCAGCTGTGAAGGCCAGGAGCTCCTCCCCACCCTACAGCTCCCAGGGTCAGTCTCTGCTGGTAAGAGCAGGTAGGTGGCGGTTCCAGGATGTCAGGGCTGGGAAAGCCCATTGGAATGTTCCCACCAGTTCATTGCAGTTTCCAAGACATCTGAATCCTAGGTCATGTGTTTCTGTCAATTTTATGGCCTGGGTTTCTTTCCAGAGGCAAAATTATTCTGTGGGGCTGGGTGGGGGGAGTTCACATGTAGACCAAAAGTAGCTAGAATCATGTTTTCTTCAGGCATCGCAGTTCTGCCACGTGACACTATTTACATTTAATTAAAATCAAGTAATTTGACGATTCAGTTCCTCTCTGACATGAGCCATATTTCAAATACTCAAGAGCCACATTGTGGTGAATGGCTAGCAGCACACAGAACATTTTTCTCCATTGAAGAAAGTCCTATTGGAAGGTGCTGGTCTGGATGGTCACTGTGCCAGCCTCTTCACTTGAAGGAATCTGCCTCTTGAGGAACTTGCTGACACCTTTACAGCCTGGTTTCCTCATTTCCAAGACCCCCACCACACACACACACACACACACACACACACACTCCCACTGTCATAAACCTGCCATTACAAGTCCAAATTCCATTGATTTTAGAGTTGAAGTTCTCTGTCATGGGTATCCGAAATCCCAAACAAGTCTGTGTGTGCAGCTGGGTGCAAATTCAATATTTACCCTCACTCCCAGTACAGGCAGAGAGGCTGTGTTTCTCCAACACAAGAAAGTGGGTGGATCTTAGGCGCATCCTACTTCTGTCTGCCTGCTCAGATCTAATCCAGCAAGGGCCGTGGGACAGATTTAAAAGGTGTCGTAACTAGAAAGGATAAAAAGGAAGAAGATAGTCTTGCCACATAAGTGGAAGATTAGAAGTAGATGTTAATATTGCATAACAATAAAGAAATTTTAGGTGGTAAAACAATTCTGAGCACAAAGTTAATGCATCTCAATCTGCACCTGCAGAACGCTGCCACGACTGGCTTGCCTGGCAGATGTGTGCATTTAAACTCTGTGTTTGTGCACAAGCAGAACCAGCATAGACGGTCTCACTTCAGAGAATGTTTCCCAAAGCAGATGCATACCAGCTGTCCACAAACTCTGGACAACAGAACATTATCTTATTAAGATAGAAAACCTATTCCACTTGGGAAATTTTTGATTTTTTATTCACTGCCTGTCTATGCTAAAATGGTTCCAAATACGTATAATTGCAAAGACACAAGATTCAAATCCTTTGGCCGAAGTGCTCCTCTGTACAGGCGGTTCTTTCTGCTAAATGGCAGCGCACGCTCTCCTCTCCCTCCCACCACCGCTCAATACCACAATTATGCCTCTTCTCCAGCCCTACACGAGCTGCTCTCTGCAAACCCAGGGGAATAAATCAATCAGGCCCTCCGAGGCAAAGACTCTGTGGTATCTATTTTGGCTCTTCCCAGTCCTTTTGTTGTTAGTTCCTGTTTCTTAGCTGTGTTCCAACGAAGTGAGCCTGCCAGAGAGCTGGGTTACCAAGAGGTGAGGTGTCATTCCAATTGTGTGGTGTAAGTTGTACATGATATCGCACCCCCTGCAGCTGGGGCCCACTCAGAGAGCCAAATAGCAGCAGTGTTCAAGGCAGAACAAACGACAGAATAGTTTGCATTGTTATATACACACAGGGCATCATAGTACAATAAGGAGATGACTGTGCATATTGAAAATGAAGGCTATAGCTACTTGTTGGCTTCCACATTTTATCAGTTCAAAGTGAAACTCAGATTTGTAAAGAAGGATATGGAGAAGAAAACAGAGGCATTAACAAAAGTGAAAAATACTGAGTTCAGACAACACAGCGAAAAGTAAAGCCAGGCACAGTGGCAAAAGCAGGTAGTCCCAGCTACTTGGGAAGCTGAACACATGAGTTCAAGATCAGCCTAAGTAACATAGCAAAGGCACGTCTGAAAAATGAGCAGAGTTGTAATAATTTCTCTACACTAGCCCTGAGGCTTCCTCTAACATCTAAACACAAAATTCTTAAGGTGAGCTGGAACAACAGTAGCAAAGGAAACAAGCCACGAATCCACATTCTCCAAGAACTATTTTAGGTGCTAAAAGACCAGCTATGGCAGTGGGTCCCGAAGTTCTTTTCATAAAGTTCTCTTTAATTCACCTCTCTGTTTCTTTGCTCTCTTTCCCTAGTGTCACCCCAGACTTCCCGCATGATTCTCTCACAAAGATGCTCCCTAGGAGCTTGGATTCATAGCGACAGAAACCACACGGGCCCTTTCACCCTGCACACCATCAACACTGTTCTTTCTCACCCAGTCTCACCTACATACACTCTTTTGTCTGACACACCAGAACCCATTTGCTTCTATTTTCTTTGAATGCTGGGGGCCTCTATAATCCCTGAACTGTAAGATGGAATGTCTTTAACCACAGAAAACCTGTAATGTGCTATATTGGCACTGGATGACACACAACATACCTCACCTCTAAACTCTGTTGCCTAAAGACAAATACGCCGAGCTCTGATTTTCTTTTCCTAAAAGCATTCTTCAAGGGTTTCAATGAGCAGGAGAAGCAAATGAAATATCCCAAAGAAAGCTTTCTTTACAGTGGGAAAAAGAAGCTTAATTCAGTCACCACCGGTTACTAATGAAGGATAGAGAAATGACCGAACTTATTACCAACATTATGAAACTCCTATCTTACTTGTACACTTTTAGGAAGAAGAAGAAAAAGATGTTGTTAGCTCAGAAGGGGTAGAAATGATTCTATCTCTTTCAGGTAATAATCTAAAACTTCTAAACACCTTGAGCACCCTGATTCAACTTATTCTGCTCCCACTCTTCTTGGTGGAGCTATGGTTTGGCCATGAAAGCTATACATCAAGTAATCCACTCACAGAAGGGACTACAAAAATGCTTGCCCCTGCACACTGACAGCTCCATCTTTCTAGTCGATACATTTCAGTCTCCATTACAGACAGTTTTCTCTTCCTACTTGTCATTTATCAAAGGAAAATAAATGAAACAAGTATCCAAGAAATGTTCCAAGCAAGCATTTCAAGAAAACAATAAAACATTCTATTTCAAAACATATTAATATCTAACCTGCCACCATTTACTTCACTGTCCCTTCCTCTAAATGACCAAAAAGGATGTCAATGTGGCCCTAATTTATCAAATATGTCCACGCTTGGCTGACTATTATTTTCAAGCAAGTGAAGGTTTATTATAGAGTAAAATATGTCCAGCAAACTTTCCTTCTCAACTGCAGAAAAGCAAGCAAGTATGAATGTTAGCCTAGTGGTACAATGGCTGTAGTAGAAATATATGAACTGTGATCAGGTGGGAAAATGGCACAGGTATCCATACACAGAGGCTGGCAGAGCCATTCCACATTAGAGTTGGAAATCTAAAATGCAAAGGCCAAGTTTCCGTCAGGGACCAATGAGAGACTAAAGAGCCAGAAGACCTGGCCTGATGATTCCTTCTCAGCAATGCTGATAAGGCCAATCAAGCAGATGGTGGCTCTCACATAAGACTCAGAAAACAGACCATGTTGCCTCCAAATGTCTGCTTATCCTTGTCAGAACATCTGCTGTATTCTTTGTCCAGCATGCTTTTGTTCTTAGACCTGCCCTCCTCCACCAGGTGATGTGATGAATCCTAAGGTTTCCACTTCCCCACGGAGTGTATGATTATACCTGGGGGTATGGTACGATCTTGATTCAGCCAGATCAACAACAACTTTTCCTAGAACTTTTGTTGGTGAACTAAGTATCACCCCCCAAAAAAGCCTCCTTTGTTTCTGATAATATAGCTACTTGAACTATTTAAAACAACACTGCCATGACAAAAAGACTGTCTGAGAATGATGCTAACCCAGAATAAAGTGCCCAGCAGTCAAGAGGGATGGCAGGAAAGAGAGCTTGTGACATCACAAGAACACACAGGTGCAGCTAGGTTTGAAGATAGCTTCAGGGCCTTGGACTTCAGGCTAAGGAAGCAATCAATTACAGGCTTTGCCTCAGCTGGTTTGAGTTGAGTTTCCATTACTCACACTAAGAATCTTAAATATTTAAGTTTCATACATTTTCTCTTACTTTGCTCTGTCTTCAAAAAAGAAGCCTATCTGTGTGGTCCCTGCCACTGGTGGTTTGACTCTACCTCGTCTATCTTGTTCCTTCTTCACCTTCTCCATCCATTATCTCTTCACCCTTTTGACAGCTATCCTCTCTTGTCAGTGCTTTTGGGACCCTCTACTTGTAAGCTCTCTCTTTCTCCGTTGACCAAAAATGGTTTTCTCCCTTAGGAAACTCCAATCACAGAGAGGTACATTTTGAAAAATAGTTTTAAACACAAAGTTTGCATTCAGCACTCTTTCACTTAACTTATCTCATATATATGTCCACATGACTAGATTTTCTTCATATCCATTATTTTAATGACCATATGAAGTCCTGGGTCAAGTTAATTTATGCTGAATAACTTAATCACTCTTCTAATATGAACATTTAGCTAACTACTTAATTTATAATGTAAGTAATACCAGAAAGACCACTTCTGTACATATAACCTTTCATTCTTCTAAATTAATTCCTTTGGAGAAATTGCCAGAAATTGAAAAAATACTGAGTTTAATCATGAATTTTTTTCTTCTAATAGGTATAAAGTAATATCTCATTATAGGTTTAGGTTTTCCTTGGTTACTAATAACAATGATTCTTCTCAATACATTTGTTTGCTGCTTGTAATTTCTCTTACATTAAATCTGTATTCTTAGTTTAGTTTCAAAGTTTGGTTACAGTATTCTTAAATATTTCCATGAATTCTTTATAACTATACACAAGAATGCTCATCTCAGTGTTGCTTTTAATCTCAAAATTATTAGATTGGCATTAATGTCAATCAGTAGGGATAAGTAAGAAACTTACAGTGTATCCATGATGGATAATGTTGGTCTATATGATTGACATAGAAAGATATCCATTACATAGTATGCATTGCACAGTATTAAGTGTGAAAAGCAGATAGACAAACAGCATGCATACTGTATGCCTACTGTTGCTGAATACACACGGCAATGCACACACACATTCATAAAAAGGATTCTGCAATAAATTAATCTGATATTAATTATCTGTTTGTGAAGTCACTAGAATTAATGGGATACTTTCTCTCTTTTTTATATTTTGTTTGTCTGGTTTCTTTTCTTTTAAAACAAGCCTGGGCCCGGGGACATAGCTCAGTGGCACAATGCCTGCCTTGTAAGTGCAAGGTCCTGAGTTAGATTCCTGGTACCAATTAAAAAAAAAAGCCTGTTTTACTTGTCATATGACAAATGAAACAATATAATCATTTTTTACATAGAAAACCAAAAACAATAGCTTCCAACCCTCAGAAATTAAGGTAATATTCTGCATAGTGTGGTCTGGTTTTTAAGGAACACTTAATTTTTTTAAATGGCTTGCTCTTTAGTAATAATGTATCAATAATACCAAAAACTGAATTCTTAGTTTTAAAGACACAATCTCCCTTACAAAGTGTCCTTGACCTTAATAAATCTGTTGAAAACATTTGACAGGAATATACATATTTTGGTGCTCACAGTATTTCTCTTATTATATTTTATATTTATTTCTTGATTGGAATTAATAATATTTCTTTCTAATCATAAGTGAAACAAAGAAAGAAATATAAAACACTTTTTTCTTCCAACAGCTTGATTGATTCTTCTGAAGTGGCCACCAAACAGCAGTTTAACACAGTTTCCCTTCTTTCCATATGCACTTGAGTTGGCTCATTCCTATTAAATCTTCCTCCTTTCTCCTCCTAAGCCTCCAGGTTATTAACAATCTTTTCCAACAATTCATATTTTTCAAGTGGCCCTACTATCCTGAAACCACACTGGAGCTTTCTTTTGAAAAAACGAAAAACACATCTTAGATGTAGGAATTGATAGCTCTGATAAAATTCTAGAAGCACACAATAATGCACTTAGCTCTGTTGCCCAGCATGAGGAAAAAAAACATTCTCTCTAACCTCTGGGGCATAACATCATCTTCCATTTTAGAAAGAAATTTGAACACAACATGTGTTTTACCTTAATACTTTAAATTTCTTTGTGTGTGTGTGTGGGGGGGCACCGGGGATCAAACTCACAACTTCACACCTGCCAGGCAGGCACTCAAGCCACTGAGCCAAACTCTCCTGGAATATAACTTAATCTCTGCCAATTGTGAGGCAGAAATGAGAAATGTTGACTAAAGAGGAAGGGAAAAGTATATACCCCACGTAGAGATGGGGGAGAGATGGCCATGCACAATGCCAGACAACACTGATGTCCATTAGCGAGAAGAGCACCTCACCTGATGCCAGATAAGCCGGGTTTTGCTGAACTGATCCTGAACTTAGCAGTATTGACTCGCTGTCGGAATACCATTTACCGGTAAACTAACCTCTCTTTCGCAAGGTGTCGATCAGTTACACTCCTTCCAAAGCTCTACAGAACAACCACATCTGGACAGCGGTGAAAACGAGAAGAGGAAAGAACAGAGCAGAGGGCGATGCTGTGATAGCTCATCCCCAACAGTACAGACATCAGTTTGCAGGCCAGAGTCAGATTGAGGCGCAAATGATTTTCATTTCAAAGGGTCCCCACTGCCTACAGAAGGTAGTTCTAATGCTGTATTCCAGGCCCTGTGTGAGCTGGAGTTAAAAAAAAAAAAAAAAAACTCTTCTTAGTATTTTATTTTATGCATTACTTCTCACACTTCAATCAAACTAGACTCCCTTTGCCACATAGGCTGGTGCTCATACCAACCCTTTATTTTGGGAGTTACTCCCAAATCTGATACTGACCTCTATTTCAAGACTAAGATCAAAAGTGGTTTCCTCCCAAATATCAATATTGTCAACAGTTAGCATGTATTTACCATATCCCGAGTACTTTCATGTATTATTTTACTTATATTCCAAACAGTTCTGTAATAAAGGTGCAACTATTCTCCCCTTTCTGAAGAGCAGGTAAGTAACTTGTCCAAGGTCACAGAGCAGTGAAGAGCGCGACCTTAGAATCCAGAGCTCACACCCTTAACTATGCAACTACACTCTTCCTGATACTTACCACACAGTGCTTCAGACTGTGCTCTTTATATGATTATAAGGCATTGGTTCAAGTTATCTGGGCTGTAGAAAACAAAATCCAATCTTATGAGAGAATTTACTAGCTCATATTATAACTCCCGAGGAAAGTTGGATCCAGTGCTGCTTAAGTCAGTAAATCAAAGGGCAAACTCTTCAAGGAATCATTCATCCACCTTTCTCCTCCAACAACCTGGTGCATTAGCTCAGTAGCCTGATGTCTGCAAAATGGTTGCAGCAGCTCCAGAGATGACATCTTCATGTGCCAATATTCAAACACTGAACTTCAAATTTCCTATTAATAGGTAATTCTTCTGTTCTACACTTCAGGTTTCCTTTCTGTGAAAGGTTAGCAACATATAACTCAATTCCCTTCTTATCCCTATGAAGGGGACATGATTTATCTAACATTATTATTTAAAAGAATAACTAGATATGCTTAGCACCATCAATCTTCCTCTTCCAGGGAGCAAAGCTATCAACCAAAATAGTAAGTTTCCCTCTGCTCCTTCGAGCAGTAATTCTTGTCTGCACATTCTTCTGTATAGGCAAACTGCCCCATCAGAGCTCTCTGCAAAAGTCTACATTTGCCCAATTCTGAGGTTCAGAGACAGAGATCCACTTGGTTAAGAGAACTAAAACCGTATCATTCAACTTAGCTTCACTGATTAAAAAATAAAAGGGTAATAATTTGACTTCTATATTTATTTTGTTTTAGTTCTCAACTTGTTCATAACCAAGGAAGGGAGGTGCTACGTCTAGTGCCCCTGTCAAACATCAAACATTCAATACTGATCTGAGCAGACTTCCACACACGCCTCATTGGCCATGACTAGGTTCCACACACACACGCCGGGTTGTAACCAACAGGATTTACACAAGCTATGAAGTGGGAACTAGATATGAACATCAGGCCTCTGCCGGTAGAGAAAAGGAGGAAGAGGCTGTCGGGCAGGCAGCCTAGGGTCTACTGTTCTATGCACCAGGTACAAATCGAGTCTTATTGATCTCAGTCTTCTCCACAGACACAAGCACAGGTCCAGCACATGGAAGCTGTCTCTATCATTGGAGTCCAGCCGGATCACCACTACTGCTACACAGTCAGAGCAAATGTGAGAGGAAGAGGCTTCTTCCCTCCACCAACTCAGGTTCCTTCTATTCCTGATGTCTCATTCCTTGGACCAAGCTCCTTCTAGGGAAAGTCAATATAGGAAATGTACCTAAGAATAAGTATATAACAATTCTTCACTGCTTGTTAATAATTCTCCCCTGCTCACTATTACTAAACCATTCCAAGAATGTAAGGTACAAAGAACAAGGAGACCTGTACTCTAGTGTGGACACTCTCTCCTCCTGCTCCCTCCCACACCTGCTCAAGGTCTCTCTGGAGGAAAGGAATGACATAAATTTAATAAATATCCAATCTCAGAGGCTGTCAGGAAAGCACTCTCAGGTCATGGCCCAAACTCAAGGGCCTCCTGGGTACTAATAACCTGTTTCTTACATTGAGAGCGTTTCCCTTTCCCTCAGCTTATAAATGCTGGGAGCCAAAAAAATCATTGCTAGAACACCACAGCCAGGACACCAGAAGCTATGCACTTATTTTACATAAAACTGCTTGGTGATTTTTTAAAAAGTTATTTTGTGCCAATTTACCACCCATATGAAATTTTTAAAGCAAATTTTTCTTTAAATATTTGTAATTCAAATTCCAGTAAAACGGAAAAAACATAAGCTGGCTTAACTCAATTGTCATTTGATATTCATATATTACCTTTCCCTTAGTAAGCAAAGGACTTGGAAAAGTAAGCAAATTATAATAAGATAATACCATTGGTTGTCAAAAATGAGTGACAGATCTACTCTAGAGAATATATACATATGCATATATAAATGTGCTGTGTATAAAATAAACATGTATATGTATATAGTTTGTAGTCACATAAGAGAAATAAGAAAGAAACAAAATGAGTACTAGGCTATAAGCAATTTGAAGCAAAAACAGCATAAATGTTTAAAGAAAAAAAAAAGTAGGGGGAATGTATGACCTGACTAGAAAATTGAGAAATATGATCGTACACAGCATCGTCTAGGCAAATAAATGAGACTGACTAGCTCAGTTGCATCTTCTAAATTCAAAACAAAGTCTAAGAAATGTGTTTGCTAACTTAAAACATCTGTTCCTACCACAAGAATAGGAGTAACAATGAAAAGACAAACAGATTATTCATCATATATGCATCTTATAAAACACAAAATCTCTTGTATTGTTCCTCTCCCTCAATTATTTTGAGAGGATAGAAATTCCCAAAAAGGAAAGCAGCACATCTGATTGATAATTGCTGATGATGACAGATGACTGAAAAGACAAGACCCCAGGGAAAAAGGGAATCATCTCAGGCACCTCCTGCCCAGATCTCACTACGTGCTACCCAAGGTACAGCGGCACCTTTAGAAAAAACGTACATTCACAGCAAGGAACTGTTCCCAATCTCTCTAAGGGGTTCCTCAGGCAGAAACACACAGTCTTAACCTTTAGTCTTCATAGTGACAACCCAGATTAGAACTGCCAATGGAAAAGCCATTAATCACTATCTTGTTCTGGATTTTATTTGTCTAGTTTCAACTTGAATACCTCTAATTAAAGGAAGCTCATTAGCTCTAAATTTATGCCAGCACCTTGTACAGTAATGTGTCACAAAATTTTTTTTAAAAAATTACCATGCAAAATATGTACATTTTAATGAAGAATTTATATTTAATACAAAGTGGCCTCCTCACTTAAAATAGTATTTAAAAATGAAGAAGGACCAGAGATGTTAAAAAACACAGTGCTATCCTATGATAACCCAAAATAAGGGTATTGGGAAATCACTCAATATGCTTAAGGAAAACTGGGGAGTTAGGGGGTGGACTATTGTACTACTTGCCCTTGAATGATTATCCACAGGAAGCCAAGAATTCACTCAGTAATAAAAAGTCTGGGACATTTGAATAGTAGCCACTGAGCAATTTAGCATTTAGAGGGTCTCTCAGCACTTCACAGAGGGAGCGTCTAAACTTTCTTTGTTTCTCTTTTCCATGAAATCTATTGAGCATATTGGTAAATATGAGTGCAAATGAAAATTGGAGATATTTTCATTTTTATGGGACTATCTTTGGTCTTACATCTTCAAGTAAAAGTAGCATATAGCACACCAATTTTTAAAAAGACCATGGTGAAGAACTCTGCTTATTCTCTTTAGTCTTTTCAATTCTTTGAAGCAAGATCTATGAATCAAACCAGTTTCTCAATTCTTTTCTGCTACAATATGAACAACAGATAAGGCTCCCATGACTACACCAGATTTTGACCAACCACTAAAAATTAAAAATTCCTTAAATTTGAATGGAATATGTAAGATTAGACTGCAGGTGGTGGTTCCACTGTAATGCTACCCCTTTCTTTTATTCCAGAAAACATACTGAACAATATGGGCAGAGCAGCGTTGTAAAAGTGATGACCTCAAAACTGTTCAAACTAGGAGCCGGGCATGGTGGTGCATGCCTTTAATCCCAGCACTCAGGAGGCTGAGGTAGGAGGAACGTTGTGAATTCAAGGCCCGCTTGGGCTACAACACGAGCGCAAGGCCAGCCTGAGTTACATAGTGTGACTCTGCCTCAAAAAACTAGCGTCGGGAGTTTGGCACAATGGCTTAAACGCCTGTCTGGCAGGTGCGAGGTTGTGAGTTCAATCCCCGGTGAAAACTGTTCAAACTATATAAACAAACAGTAGATAGAGATACTATACTATAACAAATTTCTTGCTACCTTTCCCAGTATTGACAAAAAAACCTATAGTAAGCTTTCACCTGGGATGATAACCATCATGAAACTGTATTTAAAGTACAAGTCCTAGAAGACAGTAAGAATTTTAAATCTCTAAAATTGTACTGTTCCATGTAGTAGTCATGAGCCACAGGTGGCTAATCAAATTTCAATGTTTGCTGAAATTAAGCAAAGTTTAAAATTCAGTTCCTCAGTGTCACTGCCATGGTTTAGGGGTGCTCCCCACCACCTGTGGCTTGTGGCTACTATACAGGACCACACAGTTATCAAGTATCTCCACCACCACACCACTGCCTAAGGCATCTTGGATAAGATTCAATCTAACTTTCTAAATTCACAGATTTAAAATTTGGTTTTATTCAGGCGAACTACTCCCTAAGTAGTAATTACAGAGCCAGGACCGGAACCAAGGTCTCCGGGCCTCTGTCACTCAGTCACTTCCGCTCTGACATCTTGCTGCCCTCTAAACAAGGGGCCACTTATCCCTTGCCAGATCCAGTTCTGGGGTCTGCTGCATGTTTTTGGTCTTCACAGTGACTCTAGGGGGAGCATCATCTCCACATGTAGATGAGGAAGCGGTGCATCCACTGCAGAAAGTGTCACGCGTGAGACCACACAGCAGGTGTGTGGCAGTACCAGGATTCAAACTCCAACCTGGATCTGCTGTGGTATCTTATACACAGCAAACACTCCACACTTTTATTATCCTTGAAATTTTTTCTTCCAATTTGGTGAAAAGCTGATGCTTTCCTGATTCACCTTGTCAGCATAGGTCAGCAAAAGTAGGCCAAGTAGAAATATCCCACCATTTAACTCTTGGAATAGGGAAAAGGGTAGTTTGGTCCACCTTTGTCCATCATAACTGCTTTTTAACCACACTAGCACTGGGCTAAGTGCTTCATGTTTATTTCCTTTCACCTTCACAAAAGTTCTGTGGAGGAAATGGTTCATCTCCATTTCACAGATGAAGACACTGAGGTGAAGGGTCAGACTGTTCATCTCTCAAAAGAGGTTAATGAAGAAGCATTTGCTTGTATGGTGGGAAGCAGGACAGATCATTTCTTCTCATTTGATATAGATGGGAAGGAATACAAGATACGTGTAAGCTATGAAACAAAAAATGTATTTTCCTCCTCACACTGGATATCCCTGCCACAGTTAAGCTATCAGCTACCTCTCTTGGTTGGAGTCCTCTAGGACAGTCACACCATCTTCTGTGAAAGCTGCATTGGAGAAAGTCTTAGGTATCTGAAAGTACATGCATACTGTGGAGCAAGGAACATACCCTAAAATAGATTACTTAATGGTTCTCATGGTATTTTTGGTCCCTTCTGGCAATTTCTGACCTGACCAATGGAAAAAAGAGAATGAGAAGACAGCATTAAAGAAAGGAGGGAGACAGCTGACACCAGCACATAACTAAGAGATGTGGCTTACAACCAGATCATCCCAGAATGTCACCCTCTGCGAGTCAAAAGGCTGTCAGAGTTGGAGAATGCAACACACTGAGGGGGATACACACATGTGCACACACACACATGTGCACACCCATACACAGCACACAATATTACTTATTTGTTAAAATGCAGTCATTTCCTAAATGCTTCTTGAATCATGGTGAATTTAAGGCATGTGCACCAGCACAGGAGAGCCTCAGCTAAATAGGAAGGGGTTAGCCAGGGACAGCTGGCTTTTGCAGGAGGTTGAGGACAAGACTGGCAGAGACAACTGCACGGCAAATGTGGCAGGGAGGAGGGTGGGCACATAGGACTGAAGGTGGAATTTGCTAGTGGTGCTCAGAGACAAGCAGGCTGGCCTGGATGGGAGAAACAGAACAGCTTTAGAGTCAGAACCAGGTTGAATCTTCTCTTCCAGTAGCACTTCCTGATTATGTGTCTGTGAACAAGTGATTTACACTTTCTGAGCCTCAGCTTCTGTATTTGCACAGACGATACCTATTTCCTAGGATTTATGAGAGTATTCAATACTAACAGGGGCTTAATCACTGTCTTTTCCTCTTGTTTTCGCTGACTGATAAAGAGGAGTTTAATCATACCAAAAAAGCCAGGCATTGCATGTTGGTGTCTCCCTCCCACCCCGTTGTCTTCTTTATTCTATAAAATCTCATTGGTGAAGGCTTTATTTGTCCTGATTTCACATCCTGGCAATAGAGGTTCCAGAACTTTCCCTAGGTCACAGAGCTGGTTTGCAGCAGAGGAGGGTTAACTGCAACCAATCCATCAGACAGCTAGAGCTATGATCTGCAGATCTGATCCAAAGTGAAAAGTGATGAGAATCAAAAGGTATCGACAAGAGGAATCTTCACAAGACAGGTTGAGAGTTGGCAACTAGCATCAGGTGCCTAAATCCACATCATTTGCTAGATGTGTTTTAAGGAATTCTCCTGGGTAAAGCTGATGCTGGCCACTTTCAAGCTGACCAACCCTCCCCTTCTGGTTGCTCACCTGAGAACTAAATGATTATCAAGAACTGCACATCCCTGCTCCAGTTTTCTTTTCCACAAAGCAGAGATTCTGAACTACATGCTCTCTGAAGTCACTTCTGGCACTAAAATAATGAGTGTGTGACCAAAAGCATAAGGTTTTGGGACAAGGACACCACACCACCATTCTCAGCACCATCTCTGGAGTGTGATGCCTTTTACAATAGCAGTCCTCTCACCTAGTAGTGTTTAATTGGGAAATCCTATAATAACAACATAACATTCTCAAGCTCTAACTCAAAAGATACAACCATACACTCATTGTCCAGTGTAACAGTTAAGAGACTGTGTCAATTTGAGTAAGAAATGCCCAACTAAATTGGATCAGCATGGTTCTGAGTGTGGCTGAGGGGATTTACAACTGGAGATTGAAATCCCATGCCTAGGTTTGTGGCCTGAATGTTATAAAGAGGAAACAGAGAAGGAAAATTCGCTTTTTTTTTCTTTGGAGGAACTCCAGTCTTCGTTTTCACCTAGGACATTGTCTCCTAACTTCCAGCGCAGACTCTTTGGCCTCCTGATTCAGACTCATGCAGGATACCACACTGATTTCTAGGCCTTCGACTGGATCCTCGGATCTCCAGTGTGTAGACAGACCTTTTACACTCGTCTACACCTGGCTCGGGGTGGCCACTGTAAGCCAATCTTGCAAATTCTTACATGTTTGCATACCTTGCATGAAATCTGTTTCTCTACCAAGCACTGATACATCTAGTTTCAGGAACCGGTGGCGGGGGAGAGGAAGGGAGAGAGAGAGAAGTGAGGTATTATATAATTAAACTATGTCCACAGTGCATTATCTACCATTTCCTATTTCTTTTTGCATGCATGTCAGGCAAAGGCCCTACCACTGAGTTATATCCCCCAACCCTATTTCTAATTTTAATGTTCTTAAAACAGAAAGAGAATTTAAAATGGTTACAAATAAATCCAAATGCAGAGTTTCTCTAGATTTCCAAGTTTTTCTGCAATCTTTTATAGCTGTTTCTCCCACACTTAATTTGACAGCAACTTTTTAGTGACTCACCTCTGCAGAGTCTTTTTAGAGTATTCAACATAGTTTCCCTAGAAACAAGAACGTTATTACTTTTTATATTTCTATTTCAGCAGTTTAATTAAACAATAAGTCAGACCTTGTCATTTCTCTTTTCTGGTGCTTCCAATGCCACATCCACCTTACTGAAAGGACAAGCTAAAGTTCGTCCCCTGCCTACAGCTCTGACCTCCTCTTCTGCCACCTTTACAACAGGTCACCCTCTCCTACACGCTCCTGCTACTTGACCTCTAGACACTTCCTCAAAAGACCAAGAGAGTTGCTGCTTGGAATCCTCTTGTCCCAGATAACCACTGGACAAGCTCTGGACAACTACTCCAGGTGTTTGTTCAAATGTCACCTTCTCAATGAAGCCTTTGCTATCATACTACTTAAAGAAGCCCCCTGGGTCCCCCATTGAGTCTTTTCTATCCTCTCATCACAACATTTTGTTTTTTTAATAGCATATCTATATGACACTCTGTACATTTTACTCACTAGAATTTGAGCTTCAGGAGGCCCAAATTTTTCATGTTCACCAAAATACTCCAGTAGCTAGAATAGCAAGTCATTAATTGTCACTCCATAAATAAGCATTTACTAATAATCTTTGTTACTGTAATAAATGTATTATCTCTCAAACTGAATGGCAAAAGTACCATATTAAGTTCCTAATCCTCTTCAGGCTTGAAAAGGATTAGGAACAAAGGTAGCAGAGTCTTAGTAGGCAATGAAGTCACTTGGAGGGCTCACAAGTGTCCAGCTGCTCACTCGGTGTGAGCAGCCCCAAGCCCTGGCATCAGCAAGGTCATGGAACAGAATGGAACAGGGTCCTCTGTTAAATGCAAGTTGGCTGAGCTGTCTCTCCCTTACATTTGATTCAACCACTTGTTGCTTTCATAGCACAAGAACACATATCAAAGTCAAGTATAGCAGATGATCTAGCTACTTTCTTCTGATGGAGATGGAACACAAAGAAGAAAAGTTGTCTTGTGCTGGTCCACTGTACAATAGTCAATGAAAATCTCTCTCTCTCTCTCTCTCTCTCTCTCTCTCTCTCTCTCTCTCTCTCTCTCTTCCTCCCCCTCTTCCTCTGCCACCTGTGGTTCTCCACTAAGATGGGGGAGGGTATAAAATAATTCATGGCCAACCTACTTCACTGTTGATTCAACAGCTAAAAGGATATAATGAAAAACCATGAAACACTCTACCCCATAAGCAATTTCCTTTGCATTAACACAAATGACTGATTTGTCTCTCATATTTACCCTCGCTCCCCAAAACTGATGCTCTACCATGAAGTACTCTGATTTTAAAAGGATTCTTAAAATGTATTACAGAATGAACAGAAATAAATATCTGGTTTTAAGGCAAGGAATGAGAAAAAGAAGGAAAATGGTTTCTTCCTTATTCTTTAAGAGAAAAATATCAATAAGGAACACTGGTACTGGTTTATAGAGACCACATTTAAGAATATTACCACAAGCATCTACTGTTATACAGACCCTTGGATAGTTCCACTATTCCTCATCTATTTCAACACCACAAGGATAATCCAAAGTGACTTATTAATATTACACATGTCAATAGCAGGTTGTGATGTCAATGAGCAAACGCTTTCCAACCATCTCAGCTCTGTATTATTATAGCATTTATTAAACCAAAATAAAAAAGTAGCACAGAATAACTTGTCACACCATTTATTAGAGTTGATGGAGTGTAGACAGTCTTTTCAATAAGGCTTTAACACACTGTTATGCACCATAGTACATTATTAATGAAAAGAAATCCACGAGACTTACATCGGCTTTTCCCCCAAGTCATTCTGACATTAAATTCAAAATCAATTCTCCCCTGTATGGCAGAGGGTCAGGGATAAAAAGGTTAACTTACCAAAACTTAGATCTATAATTCCAAGAAGCAATCAGGGATCTTCCCTGTTCTACTGAGTTTAATATTTTTATTCATTTATTTATTTAGTTAGTTTGGTGAGGGGACCAAGAGAGAAAGCAACTGCAACAGGAATATAAACAAACCATGCCCTAGTTTATATGTGACAAGAGGAGGGGATCTAATTTTCTCTGAATGAAAGAACACAAAGGACAGTCACAGGATGCAAATTATGTGCTGGGTACTTGAACTTCTCTTCCAATACCTGAGTACCCGAATGGAACTAATTTACTCTAGAAAAGGTATTGAGTAATTGAGGCTGATTATGCCAGGATGAGGGATAATCCTCAAACTGTGAAGAAAAATAAACATATTTTATGATGATAGGATCACCTTGCTCACTCAATAACTTCAGTCAAGCATTTTACATTCAAAAGAAGTAAATCAAATATAAGAATGACCTACCGCCAACACGGAACCCTGATAGACACAAGCACCTGCGGGGAAAATAAAAGGAGAATTAAAAGTGATGCATAATAAACCAACAGGGCACTGCCCCAAGAGGCTCCCTGCTAAAACATCACCCCCATGCAATAGTGCCAGCAAAGTGCTTCTTCCAAAATCTTAAAAAGCTTGAGCATTCTTCCCCCAGGGAAGAAATAACCCTGTACCCCCAAAACAATATTTCCTGGACACACATGAAGGAAGGCATCATTAAAACTTACTATTTAAATTTTAAAATAAACACATCGATAATGGTATGCTATAAGTACAAAGCTTGTTTTCCTTTGCAACAAGTCAGGAAAACCTCCATAATCCAGTCCTGATTTACTGATCCAACTCTCTTACTCTTTGCTTCTACAAATTCTCCAGTCCAACTCAAGAAGCCAACCTAGAATCACATGATAAAATTTCATGTCTAAATGGTTTTTGTTTATTTTCCACACAGAATGCATTTGGTCTACTGAAGGAGCTTGAACTTGATCCTATCTCCTTCATGAGATGCTTCCAGGCCACAGGACTGTGCCCTTCCTCCTCTGAGCTCATAACATTTTGAGCCTCAATCATTCATCTGTGAATTCACACTTGTACACTTCCTCATGGCATCCTTATTAAGCACGTGGAAATGTTCGATCTACCCCACTACACTACACAGATTCTTTCAGGAAATAGAAAAAGTCTCCTTTGTATTCCTCATGTCTTCACATAGTAGGCATTCACCTAGGTATCTAGTAGACACCGAATACCTATTTCTTGCCTTTAACACAGTATGTTCCCTTTGGAGAAACTAAGCCTTTTTGGTGTGTGTGTGTGTGTGTGTGTGTGTGTGTGTACTGAGGAATGAACCCAAAGCCTTCACACTGAGCTAAATCTCCAGCCCTTTGTTACTTTTTATTTTGAGGCAGGGTCTTGCTAAGTCCCTAAATTGCTCAGGCTGGGCGAAAAGTCGTGATCCTCCTGCCTCAGCCTCCCAGAGTGCTGGGATTACAGGTATGCACCACCACATCCGGCTAGATTAAACTATTTATTAGAGTAGTATAAATGGTAGCTATTTAAGAACACTTCTGTTGGGCTCCTGGCCCCTAATACTTTTTTCACTCAATTTTTTCTGGTGGGCTGCTTATGAAGTGATATATCTCTATATTTCTAGTCATTAGGCACCAAATGAAAAAGAAAAAAGCAGATGATCTGTTTCAAAATGCAAAAGAAGGCTGAATTTGACTGGGAAAATTATATATTGTGAATAACTGGCATATCATACAGTAAATCTTTAAGTCTTATATTTTAAATCAACATAAAATTGCAATCCTGACTTTGAAAAAATACATGCCCACTCTTAACCAATTGCTGTTTTGATTTCACCTGGACACAAGTACGCAGTGTGCTACCATTTTGTCTCAGAATCAGAGCTACAAACCAGGCTGAAGCTGCATGTGCACTCAGATAGAAGCACATGTTGACAATGGGCCACAGTTAGTTTCAGAGGAAGGACATATTTTATTTACTACAGTGCTTGCCCCTAACAGATTCTTTATGAAGTCTCAAAAAATTAACTCTCCTGGAAAAAATGATCTACTTTTTCCACCAATAATGGAATTAAGATTTTTCCAGAAAACAACTATTTATACCTAGATTGACCCAGAGATCTCTGTAGGCAAATTTACTAAAATGACTTTGATGTCCTTGTCTTTCAAATAAGAATAACTTGAGATAACACCTTCAGGGAAAATCCTTCCTAATTAACTTATTTTTCCTTAAGAAATTTTGTTCCATACTCTCTACTATGTCATAAGAAAAAAGCATATGCATGTAGATATAAAATAATAATAATATATATCTCAAATATATATATACACATATATATTAATACTATTCACTTTCTAAATTACTTAAATGGACATTTAACTAGTTCTAATGTTTAAAAACTGTAAGATCATCATCACTTAGGTATACTTTGAGCAAATCTATTTTTCAGACTACTAATCTTTTAATGGTTAAACTATGAAAAATCTTCACCACACATTAAATAGTTTTTAATTGATATAAAATTTTATGTATCTATCATGTACCACATGGCAATTTCCACATATGTAATCTTTAGAATACAGAAAATTTGATGATACTTGCCCTTCAAAATTAGACTATCCTCAGATAGAGCCATGTATGGCACAATGATGAAGAAGCTTCTGAGACACACATTGTTAGTCTCCCTTTGTGCAAACAGAACACACTTCCACCAACTGAGAGGTCTCTAACATTACTAGGCAATAAAATCTCCAGGTTCAAGATTTTATATTTGGTTGACTGTTGACCAAAACATCAGGTGACACATAACTAATTTTATTTCTCCTCTCCATAGTGTTACCTTGCAAAGTCAGTATCTTTTCAAAGCACCCAAAGAAATCAAGTACCTGAAGAAGTAACTGCATGGAACCCCATTCTGGAATCTGAGATGGACATTGTAAAGTCTCCCTGCTACAGTAAAGTGCAAAGCCTCATGGTGAGTGACATTGCATCCTCTCTTGGTTAAGTGAAACATCTGCTACAAACTCAAGCCAAACGGTGTGTAGCTGCTGATAAATTCTATTATTAGGAAAAGGAAATAACTCAATTTGGGTTGCTCTATGATGTACAATTCCAAAAGAACTAAGCTTTCCTAAAACAGAACACTTCTACCCGGAAGGCAGCTGCACAAACAAGTCTCCATTAACACGGTTTCCAAAACCTCATTTCTACTCTCTTGAGAAAATAAAGCATTCCAGCGTGATGCCCAGTGCTATCAAACATTTATCACTACCAAAGTCAGATGCAGCCGTTCAGAACAAGTATATTTCTCCCACACCATGGCAGGCTGCACACCCACCAGCAGATGAAGTCGGGAATTTGCTGGCATCAGGTGCCGGGTGCCAATCCTGGTTTAGATGAGGGTGGAGGCCTTTCCACTAATCCATCAGTTCACATCATATGGCAAACAAGGCTACTCCCTCAACTCATCTTTCTTTCTTAAGGCATATGTGAACAGCTGAAGGTCTACAGAAGGTTAACATTTATGACTTTGGTTGAACTTTAAAGGAAATTACATCTCAATGTGAATTTTTTTCTTTCTCTGGGAGTGCTTGGGGTTGAATTTAGAGCCTTGTGACTGCTGGGCTAACGCTCCACCATGACATACACTCTCAGCAGTAGCGATGCAGTAACGCTCTAGAAAGGGGAAAGTAAGGAAAAATAGGAGACAAAAGAGTTTTCAAACCAAGAACATTGCCAGTTTCAGGGCATGGAACACAGCTGAAGTGTCAGATGATTTGAGGCCTGTACCTTGGGGGCTTTGAGAAAGTGGGTGCAGCTCTGCAGGGTAAAACAATTACATGGTGTCCAGAAGGAAGCCAGGGTGCTGAGAGCTGACCGCTCTCCTTCCTGTGTGCTGAATTCATTTCCCACAGGTCAGATCGGCAAATGTTTCAGTGTAAAACTTAAGCAAGTACATATCTCTTTTGAAGCCTTTTTGCAGATTATAATGTACCCCTTCATGAGACATCTGTAAAAATGCTAGCATTTTCAGGGAAATTTTGAGGTGTAATTTATACCAGTACTTATATCCTGAAACTATTCACTATAGAAACTGTAGCTGGTCAATGGACTGAGTTAGGGAAGTTAAATCCAAGAGCTACAAAATGTCAGGTTCATGAGTTGAAAGAAACAGTGGCAAATAGAACCATTAGGATTGTGAAGAGATTTAGAAAGCAGGGCATGAAAAGATGATTCATTAGGAAAAAGCAGCCATGAGTTGGCATTTAAATGTCCAAGCTTTATGTTGTGTTATAATTCAGCATATGGTTGTGTACACTGAGGAATAGTTAAAAGAGAATCATTTCTGAACCAACCAGGCAGCTCTGTTAACCTTACTGTCAACTAGGAATCAGGTCAATTAATAGAGTAGTTAAAATGAAAATGAGCTGTTTTTAAACTGGTGCATTTGGCTTGAGGCTCCAACTTTGCCATGTGATAGACCCTTTCCTCTTCTGGTATTTATGAGGTATTTATGACCTCTGGTTTCTGAGCAAACCTGAGTGGCAGAGCCACCCATGTCCACAACAGCTTGTATGGGTGAGTGTGTCCTCACCAAGGATGACTGTGGAAAGGATAATGCTCAGAACCTAAACCTCAGAGGGGAGTGGAAATACGATCTACTAGAAACAAGAGTTTTTGACAATACATCACCTCATTATTTCTATCAGCAAATAACTGAAAAAGTCAAAAACTACAGAGCTGCAGTCAGTATCAATCAACTGGAATCAGTAACTTTGTAATCTTGGAAAACTCAACAAGGACTAAACACTCTTATATCTCTACTGCTGGGTATTTTGTTATATATATATATATATTGGGGTATGCGAACTTGGCAAGTAGGACAAGTTTTTTTGTGTGTTTGTTTGTTTGATGTCTTCTCTATCCCCCAACCAGGCATGGCACCAGACAACTAAGCCCTTGATAAAGGCTTGTAGAATGAAAGATGAAGAGAGTGAGGCTATTTTTCTTGGCCAATGTCTTCTCCCTAATATTCAGTTTTTAGCAGTGAGTGCCTCACCAGCCAAGAGAGGAACCAAAAATGCTGACTGACCTATAAATAAAACATATTGTCTATAAAGTGATCCTTTCCGATGTAAACTGCTAATGGCATTTATAGGAAAAGCCTGGGAGACTGTGGGATTGGCTGCAATCACAAGAAGAGTGATAGGACACTGACTAGAGCTCAATTATCTAATGATATTTCACTATCCTAAGTCTATCTAATGTAACCTGACAGGACTGTACATATAAACACACTTCAAGATGTTTCCATAAAAAGCCATCAGATTTCTCTGATTCAGAAAGCAGCTATGGTAGAAGTTTCCCTGTAACTTCTTGATTTTATTGAATCCTCAAATCATAGTTCTTTATCAGTTTGACAATGTAGAACAATGCAAAATAGCAATGCCAACAACTTGCTTATAAAAATTCATTTTTCTTTTGATAATTAAAATTTTGAGCCTGAAAGTTGCCACTGATAAGGTAATTTCTTTTTTTTTTCTTAACATCAATGTTAAGTAAAAGTATTTTACAGCTATCATTTAGGAGATGTCCTCATTTTAAAAATGACAAAATAACACCCAAAGAAGTTAAGCAGCTCATTCAAGGTCAGTCAATTAATCATAGAGGCTGGTCTACTAGTTAAGTTCACTACTACTTATGGGAGGTAGCCTTCTAGTTAAGCCTAATTCAAAGGAATGTGATTTGGTAATATTTGTTTATATGATCAATATTTCTGAGCACTTACTATATGCTGGGGGCTGAGCTGGGGATATAAAAATAACCAGGAATCACATGTTATGGCTTGGATCTGAAATGTCTCCCCAAGTCTCATGTATTTGGGGGTGGTTGGATCATGAGGGTGCTGCACTCATGGGTAGACTCATCCAGTGATGAGCTCAGTGGCTGAGTGTGCTGTTGGGAGGTGGGACCTGGCACTGGAGATGTGACATGGAAGGATATACATTATCTTCCTCCATCAGGCCTCCCCTCACAGGCACCATGCTGTAAACATAGCCACCACAATGTGAACAGCCTTCCTCTGCTGCACCCTTCCAGCATGCCCTTCTTGCTTTGGAGCTAGCCAGGAAACCATGAGCCACAATAAACCTCTCTTCTTTTACTGTGTTGGTGTCAGTAACGTGCTTCAATGACAAGGAAAGTGACTAAGACACCATCCTAATTCCTCAGTAAGTACACAGCAAAATCAGGAAGGATGTGTCTATTTTAGCTATAATTGGGGAAGGTATTAATGGTGGGGGGGGGTACTAGAAACATGCCTGACAAGTTCTCTGCACTGCAAAAAAATTTAATTCTTCCATGAGCTGCCAGACAAGAGTGTCAGAATGTATTTCATCAAGAGAAGCACACTTGAATGTTTCTTTTCCAATTTTAAAAATCATTCCTTAGGTTAATAATAAAAACTTGAGTAACTCTCTAAGATCCTTATGCTTTCTATCATTGACCTCAGTGCTCTTAATTTTAAAAGAAGGATGAAACCAAAAGTCTCACCAGACGACAACTGATACTTTGTCTGTGGGACTGATATAATTTACTTAAATTGAGGTAAAACATGTAAAGTGACCAATATTGTGCCAGGAAAATAATACATGGGTGATCAAAAGATATGGTGAATGCTTAAAAATTTCTTTTTCAAAAATATATTAGTAAAGGGCCCACTGTCATTAATTAATTCCCATCAAGTTACTGGATTCCAATACACTTATCCCATTGTTCTTGCCACTTTCCAAACCAGTTCTGAAAGTCCTTTTTTTATCTTTATAAGGTATACACAAACATACAGTGAATGTTAATCCCAAATGCTAGACAATGGAAAGGAAGGCCTGTGAAAACATTATGATGTGGCCTTCATCCACCTTATTCATTGGATCTGCACTATGTAACATCTAGCTCTTCTCAGCGTCAAAATGATCTTGAAAGATTAACATTTTGAATTGATTCAGAATATCGAGGCAGTCATTTAGATTGTGCAACTGAAGACACTCATGAAAGAAGACTTCCAGGAAGGCTTCAGAAAGTGGCAAGAAGGATGGGACAAGTGTGTTTAGGGGGTGGGACGCAGGGAGGGGGATTCATGGTAATGTGTCTTTTACTGTAAAACTTGTTAAAATTTACACCTTTTTTTGTCACACCTTACACGTGGCTCAGTAAATGTCTACATTCATTCATTATTAGATCATACTAACTTGGATAGAAACTCTCAGACATCTAGCAATGTAGGAGCAATCCAAATTATAAAACAACAGAATGCTTAAGGGTGCAAGGGAGAGCCCTGAAGAATCTTTAAAGGAATATCACTAACCCCACGCAGTCCATCAAAAGACTGGCAGTTCTTCAACTTCGCCATTGTATTGACCAACCTTTCAAAAAGCGTACCCTGTAGGCTCTTAGTAATAATGATTTTTGTCATTTCAAGAATTTTGGTTCTAAGAAGTTGAATCATTTCAACAGCCCCCTTGTGAGCAATCTAGGAGTGTAGCAAGTTGTCTGGGATAGGATTCTAAATAAGAAACTAAGTTTATCTAAGCCTGAAGCTGAAGTTTGGATGCTCTGAGCTGACTATCTGGTAATTATAACTGAACCTTGCAGGGTTTGTTCCCCCCCCTCTTTTTTTTTTTTTTAACTGTGCGTACAACTCACACACGACACCAACATCCCCACAGGTGATGCACTGCTGAGAAGGGTACAGGCCCAGGCGCGCTTTTCCCGGGGACAGCACACTACTTTCCTGCAGGGTACGGGAAGCCACAACTTCACCAGCAAGGAAGGATGTACGCGCGTTTCCACCACCAGGCCGCTTTCCCCTCGCTGGCGAGCGCAAGAGAGGCGCCGCTCCGCGGACTGGAAGTCGACCCGGGGTTGGGCTCCATCCTCCGCGACCTCCGCCGCCCCTCGCCAGCGCCGCGACGCTGCTGTGCGACCGAGCAGGTGAACCTGCTTCCCGCAGCTGGATGAATAATGAATGGAGCGGGAGGGGAAGCCGGGAGCCCGGAGCTGAGGATTAAGTCGTCTTACTCCCGCACCTCGACTCCCTTCCCCCTGCCGAAGCACTAACTGGGCCACTTCCCCGGCTCCGCCGAGCAGGTGGGAGCTCCCAGCGCCTGGCGCCCCACGGCCCGGGAGGCAGCTCTGACCCCCAAACTCTCGGTTTCCTAATGTATGTGTTTGCCTGCGCCTAAATTGTGTTTGATATCATGGCGACAACTCTCATCCACCGTCTCCCTTCTTTCCCCGTCCTCAGCTCCCGGGTTTCACAAGTGGGTTGGAGTCCAGGAGAAAAAACAGGAGGCAGAGGGCGAAGTAAGATAGTGAACCCAAACTCTCCTGAACCACTTTTTTCCTGGCGAGCGGGCAGGCTCGCGCTGCTCCGTAGGGGAGATTGATTTTAGTGCAACTGCTACGTCCAGAATCCGCCTGAGCAGCTGGTTATAAAATCTTAACTAGGCTTTGGGGGAGACTTCCTGGGACGAGGCGGGTGGGAGAGCAGGGAGATTTAAGGTGTAGGATTTCACCTAGGAACAGAAGTATTTTCACCCAGGTAAGAGCAATGACTCGCTCCTCATCTTCCCTCCAGAAGCTGCTTTTTCTCCGGCGGCAGGGGGATGTGGAAAGAAAGGGAATCCAGTCTCAGGGGTGCCACCTCCCGAGGCCACCCACCCACCCACCCAAATGCATTTCAAGGGAACAAGGAGGCGGAGGCGGGCCGCGATCTTAGTACAAATCAATCAGGAGTAGCAATTTATTGAGAAAAAGCCCACTCCCTCCCTAAACAAAAAACTCTCGCCTCCCGCCCCAAACAAAAACTTCCATACGCAACACAGCACTATAAAACGTGCAGCGCAGTTTAAACTGCAGGAACACACACACACACACACACACACACACACACACACACACACACGGCGCCGCTGTTTTACCTTCGGAATGAAGAGGTAGTACTGCAAATTCCGCCAGCGCTAGGGCCACCCCGAGCCACAATTTGAGGGCATCCATCGCTGCCTCAGCACCCGCGAGGGGGAAGCCCAGCCTTCCGCATCCAAGGACTCGATCTCGGCCAAACCGCGGGCTTCGGCGCCACGAGCCGGGGCGCAGGGCGCGGGAACCTGGGGAGGTGGAACGAGGCGCTGCGCGGGTCGGAGGTGCCCACAACCGGGGTTCAAGGCGCTCCTCGGCCGGACGGCGCTCAGCAGCTCTGCTTCCGCAGGACAGCGCGGGCTGAGCTGGGGAGAAAGGAGCAGGCAAGGCGATCTCCGTGACCAAGTCTCGCCAGAAAGTTGCCGGTCACCGGATGCACCGCGCGTTCGCAGGGCTCCACCCGAGCGCAGCCCCTAGCGCTGGGTCCTAGCAGCCGCGTTCTGAAGTTGACCGGACCTGCCGGGTCCGCACGGCGTCTGCGGAGAGGGTCGCTGGCAAAGAGCCGCCAACACCCACTTCTCGGCCCGGTCACCTCGAGCTCCGCAGCCGCGGGCTGGAAACTTTGCGCCGCGCCGCGGTGGCTCCGAGTCTCGCCCGCACCCTCTGCAGCAGACTGGGGCTGGGGAGAGCAGGCTGCGGGGGCGCCGCCCGCCCCGCCCCACGCCCACCCAGTCCCGCGCACCCCAGAGCTGTTCTGCAAGGCGGAGGTGAGGTTACTAGAGTGGAGGAGCAGCCACAGTGCGAGGTGCACCGCCGAAGGCGGGAGGCTGGAAAAGACCTCCTAACTCAGCTCTATCCGAGCAGGAGAGCCCGGAAACGCACCGAAGTCCACGCCTGGATCCCCGCATTTAAAGGACACAGGCTCCGCCTTCCTCCACCTCCTTTCCTCCTTCCTCTCCCCGTGCTCGGTGTGAAAATGGACCCAGGGACTCCGAGCAAAGACTCCAGAGTCACGTGGGTAAGAGAGACAAGGCGGGGGAGGGGGGCCGCAGGCCGAGGGAGAGCAACCTGATCCCCTTATTCATGCAGCTGGAGTTCAGATTGGCTTTGTCTGGGGCGGGACCCAAGGTGGTCACACCGTGGAGGGAGGGAAGGGGTGGAACTAGGTGGCGCGGTCCTTACCCAGGCACTGCCGAGGGCTCGCGACCTGGGTTTGCATCGCTCACCGGGGGAGGAGATGATTGGGTGATGGGGTTGCCCACATTAAAACCCTAGCGCTACACCCCGCTCCCCATCACCCGCTACTCCGGCGGGACCCTTCTTCTTCACTCTAGGACCCTTCTGCGATTTTACCCGCGGCCTGGGATAATGCTGGTGTGTGCGTCCTAGGGGAAACCTCACTGCGGACGCACCTTTACCTCTCTGAGATGCTGCGCTGGAGTGGACACCACGAGGTCTGGGTGGGTCCGGCTGCGCCTCCAAATGCCAAAAACCCGGTGCGCACTTGGAAAGCAGAGGCTTTGATTCCTAGCCAGGAATGACAAACAACAGCAGCTATTTTTCTAGAACCAAATAAAAATAGCAGGGCCAGGCTTAATCATTTTATAAAATGGGAAAGCTTTCATCAGAGAGATGCTGGCTGGGTTCCCCACGGCCCAGTGAAGAGGTGTCCTGGTTCCCTCAGCTGAGCAGAGATAGGCCAGACTGTCAGAGTGGAGTCTGTAGCCGCCTTGGCCACCTTGAGACTCGGGGGGTCCCAGTTGTATCCGGTTTCCACGACCCTTAAAATGGGCCCACATTCTAAAGCACTCGGAAGCTACTTGGAATGATTTGCTTTTCGGACTGAATTGAAACTGCCAGGTCCCTGTGAGTATTACCATTTAACCAGAACCGACAGGGACTCTCTGACAACCTATCTATCATTCTGGAGAGTTTGGAAGACCCAGGAATCCTAAGATGAGTAACCCTCAGCCTCCCCACTGAACTGTGGTGATCCGAGGAACGAGACTTTCTCATCTCTGTGTCTCAAGCACAGGTAGGGGCTCTGTACGTATTTGTTGAGAGAATGAACACAAAGGAAGTCCCTCAGAGCGGCAATTGCATCAAGTTGGGTTGGGGGCCTTCACTCGTTCTCAGATGAGGGCGCTTCTTTCTTAGAAAGTGGACATTTTCTCAGGCCCATGTAAAGTGCTATGCAAACTCAGCTTGAAACACACTGACTCCAGACTGCCGCCCCAGCCTCCCTCCTATATAGGAGTTTTGTAGCCACTGCTGACTAGGAGTAACTTAAAGCAATTTATTCTCACCATAATCCACACTTTGGTTTTATTTATAAAAATGCGTACAGTTATGGCACACAAAAGGGTCTCAGTAAGGCATCTGTTCTACTTGAGAAATGCAAATGGGAAATTCAACATGTGCTGTTATTTATTGAATGCACATACAACATTGCCTCCTCTGCCACCAGCCCACCACAGGACACCTGCTGGCCAGCTGTCCTCCCTCTACATCAGTTAGTAAGAAAAGGGGTAGTCCCAGGAAACCCCTGCCCCAAGATCACTTGGATGACCTAAAGGCTAAAATTTAGGGATATCTAATACCTATGGTCACTAAAACTAAAATGCTCAAAATATAAGAAATTATATTAGCCTAATTTAGTATAAGCATTGCTATGGATGTGCAAGTATGACTGTTAATCATGACAGGTCAACCTGAATGGATTAAGAAATGCCGAGCAGATTAGTAGAGCACAGTTCTGGGCATGTCTGTGGGTGACTGACATCTAGGCCAGCAAACTAAAGAGGAAAGACCCACCCAGAATATGAGTGTCACCAGTCAATAGGCTTGTACCCTGGAAAGGATAAAAAGGGAAAGAAGGAAGTGTTTCCATTTTTGGAGGGCCTCCAGTCTTCATCGTCATCTTGGTACATCAGTTTTCAGTTTCTTCAGCCTTCCAATGAGGATGTTCACGGGCAACTCTACAGTGAGCTTGACTAGTGCTGCATCTTTGATCTCTCTTGTTCTGTGTCTTCCATCAGTTTGAGCTGAGCTACAGGATCAGCCTGCAGATAGCCTCTATGGATTCTTCTACCTCTGATCCCACACACAGCCATTGTGGACTCTCCAGACTCTGATCTTGTAAGACTACCTAATAAATCCACTTGCATAATTAGAAATATATTTTCTATTGATTCCACTCCTCTAGGGAACCCTGATTAATACTGCAAGTATGCATACATAATATCTCTATAAGTTAACCTCTGCAAATGGGTGCTTCATTCAAACAACCAAAGCTTCTTCCTACAGAAAGCGGCAGTTTATTACCCAGAGATATTTGGGTCTATATCCTCAGTCCTCTTTCCTCACATGTGCAGATTCTACAGCTTCCATTACTGTCCCCCACACTATCTCCCCAAATCAGCCTTGCCCTGATTTTTTCATATATACTTGACCTTGTTGCTATTCATATTGAGGGATTTATTTAGATCTATGTTAATGACAATGGTGTACAGAGATACTGAATACCTTGTGTCTAATACTATATACTTTCCCACATAATCCTCCAGTAACTCTGGGAGATAGATACTATTATTATTTGAATTGTCCAGTAAAATAACTGATGCTCAGTAAATTAAATTTTCCAAAGTCAGACAATGAATACATGACAGCACATTAAGAGCAAGCAACAGAGATGGGTGCAGGGACAACACCTGTAGTCCCAGCACTTGGGAGGTTGAGGCAGGAGAGTCACAAGTCTGAGGCCATCCTGGACTATAGAGTGAGAACCTGCCTCAAAAAGTAAAAAAATAAAAAGCAAGAAACTCTAGGTAATGTAATAGATGAAACCCCAAATTATAGTATTTCAACACAAGTTTATTTCTCAGTCACATCCTAACTCCTGGGCATTGATGACCTCTGCACATTAGCCTCCTGGCACTGGTGACTCTTACACCATGAAACTTGTGATATCTACTACTTCTACTTCAGGGACATGAAGGAGGCACTGCAACCTATAAGGGCCTTAGCCATTCCTTTCATAGGCCAGTGACAAGAAGGAGTCACACGGCCTTACCCTGCAACAAGGGAGGTCAGGATGCATAGGGGAACATGTGGATATTTAGTAAGCTCTACTTCAATCCAAAGCCCATGCTCTTATCTTCCTTGTCACTAACTACAATATCAGCAAAACTCCAGCTGAAACTTTCTTGCTACCATTCAGGTTTTGACGACCTTTGTTACATTGCGCTACTGGTTCTCTAGTCTATCTTTACTCTGTTTTCCTTCCCTTCCGTTTTATTCTCCTTTCTCTTTTCCCCTCCCATCTCTTCCTCTTCTGGTTGTGTTTTCTTTCTGTGTAACCCCACTCTGCTTGCAGAATCTTCTATCACCTGTCTCATAAATGTGCCTTCTCCAGCCTCACAATTTGCATGCATTCTTCTACCTCGTCAATTTCAGCATGTGACAACATTTGCTGCTTTTTTGGGGCTTCAAGTAGTTATGTTTTAAAAAAAAAAAGAATATTCAAATAAAATGTGAATAAGAATATTCAAATAAAAGGCTCTACTATAATCTAATTTCTCCACAAGGATAACCACAGCATATATATTCAAATATTTTTGTCCACTAAAGATAGCTCTTTTTGCAAAGTCATGGTAATAGTTTAAATGATATTTTGTAATCTGAATATTTTTACCATTGGATAATATGGTGATGTCGTTAGTTTGTAGGCCAAATCATATTGATCAAACTCAGTGTTTTTAAGAGCTATGTAGGTTTACATTGCATGGCTGTATCCTTAGATACTTTGCCAATCCCCTTTCGAAAACATTGTTTCTTTTTTGCCATTACTAATAAAACCTACACATGCTTATGAAAGTCCTTTGTGCATATATCACCCAGTTCATCTTGTTATGTATCATTTAATCTTTGCAAATCTCAAACGGTAAAATAACTCTTCGCTCAACACCACTTATTAGCTGTGCCCTTGGGCAAATTAAACCCCCGAGGCTCAGTATCCCTGTCTATTAAATGCACGTTATGATAGAGTCTACCTTACCCTTCAAGACTTTTGTTCATATTAAATAAAATAAAAGTACCTCATTCAAGTTACACATTGAACATGTTAGCCAAATAAAATACAGGTATCATAAATTTGCAATTTTTTGCTCATTAGTGAGATGAAACATCTTTTCTTATATTTAATTGCATTTCTTTGCAATTATCTGAGTGGCTGTTTATAGCTTTCTATATACAATATTTAGATTCCTTCACATAGTCTGTATATTAGTCCTTTTCTATGAATTTAGATAATATTTTACAGAAAGTAATTAATGATTTACTGTTTGCTTTTGTGGGAAATGTGTTTCCTCAGCAGTGTCACTGGAAACAAGTGCATGATTAAGACCAAGAAAGAAAAAAACAGCTTTATACCTTTTTTCTTGGAAAAGCCCCAAGTTCTAAAAATGTGTTTCTTTGTTTTATTTTCCTTCCTAAGGGAAGGTACCAAACACTTGAGCACTGGACCAGCCATTGCTCAGAATGGCATCTGTTCTCATTGGCCACTGCACGTCCTCATCTGTTGTGAAACACTTTTAGTATCACCCCTGTGCCTATCATGGCCACATAGCAGAAAACCAAGAATCAGAGGTCACAAAAAATGCCAAGTGTTCACAGTACCCAATAAAGGAAAAGTAGATAGATCATCTTGACACGTTTAATCAATTTCTTTCCAAGGTAGAGTACCCTGCTTTTGATTTTTAAATAAAACTCCTGCGAGCTCACGCTTTACTATGACGGATTTTTTAACTTTACTTGTTCTATATATAACCAATTATCTTCTAATCACATGGAGAACACCTTGAATAACCTATGTACCTGATCATTACAAGGAATGAAAGCAAGATAGTTATGGCAATAAAAAACATAGCAGGATACAAAACTAACATCTAAAAGTCAATAATGTTTCAATACACACACATAATGAACAAGCTGAGAAAGAAATCAGGGGGAAAATATGCATAATAGCTTTAAAAAGCATTAGAATACATGTGAATCAACCTAACCAATTAGGTAAAAAACCTCTATAATGAAAATTACATAACACCAAAGAAAGAAAGAAGAAAACACTAGAAAATTGAAAGATCCCTATGTTCATGGATTGGCAGAATCAATATTGTTAAGATGGTCATGTTACCAAAAAGAACCCACGCATTCCATGCAACTCATATCAAATCCCAATGACATTATTTACAGAACTAGAAAAAAAAAGTTCATATGGAAACAAAAGATCCAGAATAGCCAGAGCAATCCTGAGCAAAAGTAGCACAACTGGTGTCATCACAATATCTGATTTCAAATTATTTAGAAAAACCATAGTAACAAAAGCAGTATGGTACTTACCCAAAGATAGACATATAGTAGGTCCATGGAATAGAATAGAGGGCACAGGAATAATACCACACAACTACAGCTACATAATTCTGGGCAAAGGAGCCAAAAATATGTCTTGGAGAAATGATAGCCTCTTTAACAAATGGTACAGGAAAACTAAATACCAACTTGAAGAAGATTGAAACTCAAGCCCTATCTCTCAATCTGTACAAAAGTCAACTCAAAATTAATCAAAGATTCAGGTATAAGAGCTGAAACTTTGAAACTGCTAGAGAAAAACAGGGAATTAGACATGGTAGCACATGCCTGCAATCCCAGCCATTAGGAGGCCAGCCTGGGCTACATAGTGAGCTCAAGGAGAGCCTAAACTACATAGCGAGACCCTATCTCAAAAATACAAAAACAAAACAAACAGCAAACAACAATCCGGGGAAAAAGTGTTTGCTAGCTGCTCCTCAGACAAAGGATTACTACTGAGAACAAAGAGCTCAAAAAAAAAAAAAATCCCAAATTTGGAGATCCAATCCAAAAATGGGCATCTGAGATTAATACACACTTCTCTGATAAAGAAATACAAACAGCAAACAAATATATGAAGAAATGTTCAATATCACTGGTCATTCGAGAGATGCAAATTAAAACACTGAGATTCCATATCAACCCAGAAAGAATGGCTATTATAAAGAAATCAACCAATAACAAATGCTGGAGGAGTTATGAGGAAAAAGGAACTCTTCTCCACTGTCAGTGAGAGTGCAGACTCGTACAATCGCTGTGGAAATCAGTGTAGCAATTTCTCAAAAAACTAGCATTAGAGGACTCATTTGATCCAGTTATTCTTCTTCTGGGTATTTTCCTAGAAGAATTAAAAATATCACACTACAACAATATATTCACACCCATGTTTATAGCAGCACAATTTATCATAGCAAAATCTTGGAAACAACCCAAATGCCCATCAACCAAGGAATAGATTAAAAAAAAAAAAAGATGTGGTGTTTTTATACAACAGAGAATTACTGAACCATAAAAAAGGATAAACTGGAGACTTTTATTGGTAAATGGATACAACTCAAGTCCATACTCTTAAGTGAAATAAATCAGACTCATACTCATACGTGTAAGCATCATCATAGTATGAGAAGCTGAAAGAGTAAGATGCTATTAATGTATATTAATTCTGGAAATAATGTTATGTTAGCCTCCCAAAGATTTTCTTCCTTTTAAAAATTATCTTAATAATTTTGTCTTTTTTTTGTTTTTTTTTTTTTTGTTTTTTTTTGTTTTGCGGCACCAGGGATTGAACTCACAACCTTGCGCCTGCCAGGGCTGGCGCTTAAGACACTGGGCCAAACTCCCGGCCCTGGTTTTTTGAGGCAGGGTCGCATTATGTAGCCCAAGCCGGCCTCAAACTCACAACGCTCCGCCTACCTCAGCCTCCCGAGTGCTGGGATTAAAGGCGTGCGCCACCACGCCCGGCTTGTTCTTGTCTCTTTCTGAAGCTGTTCTGGAAGTCCTAACTAATATTTTTGTGAGCTGTGATCAAAAATCACAGTGCATGCTCCTGCCAAGTGCCATCCAACAGAAAGGCAGGCTTATAAATTATTATGGTGTGTTCTCATCCACATTTGTTTTTTGTGACTTCCGGCTCATTCTCAAAAGTCAAAAAAAGTTTGCCCTGAGTCTCAGGGGAGACTTAGGACTTTAACTTCTGGATAGTGGTAGAACTGGTGAGACTCTGGAGCTGTGTGAGATGGAATGAATACATTTTTGCATTGTGCAATGACAAATGAGCATTTGTAGACTACGGGCAGAATGCTATGCTTTGAATCTTAAATGTCCCCCAAAAGACCATGTGTTGCTGTTTTGGTTTCCAGATAAGGTAGATATGGTAAAATACAGGAGATGGGACTTAATTAAAGAAAGTTGGGTCATTGGGGGTTTGTCTTAGGAGAGATATTTAGATCAAGGCCCCTTCCTTTCCCTCTCTTGGCTTTCTGGCCACCATGATATGAGCAGATTTTCTCCATCACATGCTTACTGCTGTGATTTTCTGCTTCACTCAAGTCGCAAAAGAAACATAGCCAAGTAATCATAGACTGAAAACTCTGACATCATGGGCCAAAATAAATCTTCCCCCTTCTCTTTTGTTTGTTTGTTTGTTTGTTTTTGCAGTACAGGGAACTGAACCCAAAGAGTGCTGAGCTATATCTCCAGCCCTTTTAATTTTGATACAGCCTCTTGGTAAGTTGCCCAGGCTATCTTTGAATGTATTTTCTTCCTGTCTCTGACTGAGTAGCTGGTATTATAGGCATGCACTACTATAACCAGTCCTTTACTACTTTTGATTTTCTCAGGTATTTTGTCATAGTGCCAGATAGCTAACACAATGGGATTTCCAAATACTCTTTGAACTTGCTTCAGATAAGAAGATATACCAAAATAGGTACTACTTCAGTCCCTGTCTCATACAGTGAAATATTCTGAATAACATATAATATAGATGTGCATCATAAATTGTGAAGTGTTCATAAAATGGAATACATAAAAGCAAATTCATAATTTGCTTTGCTCATAATAAATGGAATAAGATGTTTAGTGAGCTTAAAGAGTATTTAAACAGATAAAAAATTTTACTAATAAAATGTTTGATGAGCTTGAAGAAACAAGCAAGCTAATTGAGTAAAACAAGAATATAAAATATCACTAACAGTTTGGTAAAGACTTAGAAATTATGAAAATAAAGCAAGTAGAAATACAAGATAAGAAAAAAAAAAAAAAAGCTTGTTTAAGAGATTTGATGAGCCAGGCATGGTGGTGCCTGCCGGTAATCTCAGCACTCAAGAGGCTGAGGCAAGAGGTTCACCATGAGTTCAAGGCCAGCCTGCACTACATAAGCAAGTTTAAGGCCAGCCTGCACTGCATAGTAAGACCCTGTATCAAGAGAGAGAGAATCAGTGAGAGAAGATTATCAGAAATTGAAGATAAAGAGTGTGTAGTAGATCATGAACTTAGTGATACTCTGAAAACAAGACATCATGCAACCTGCATCCAGTAGCTGCAAGATGACTCAAGAAAATCTTCAGAATTGTAAGAATAAAGTAAATATTAGAAGACTCAAAAGGTGTAAAAACTTTATTCACTAAAATCATGGCAGAAAATTTCCAAGTCTAGGGAAAGAATTCAGTATTCATGTTCAAAAGGCATAAAGAACTAAAAAGACCACAAAAAGAACCTCTCCATAACACACCATAATCAAAATTCTAGAAATTTAACAAAAGGAGAGAATACAAAATGCTATCACAAGTTGGGTGTGGTGGTGCATGCCTGTAATCCCAGCACTCAGGAGGCTGAGAATTGTTGCAAGTTTAAGACTAGCCTAGACTACAAAGTGAGCTCAAGACCAGTCTGAAGTGCATAGTGAGACCCTGTCTCAAAAATACAAAAACAACAACAACAACAACAAAAATGGTATTACAGAGAAAACACCAAGTAACTAACAAAGGCAAGCCTATCAGAGTAACTTATTTTGTCAGCAAAAATGTTAAAGGCTAGGAGAGATTGAAATAAAGTTTCTCAAGCCCTAAAAGAAAATCATTGCCAATCTAGACTCCTATGTCCTGCAAAATTAGCCTTCAAAATTGGAGAAGTAAAGATTATCTATAACAAAACCATCCTAAAGAAATCCATGACCTCCAAACAACCATTGCAGAAAATACTTAAGGGAATCTTAGATAGAGAGAAAGAGGCCATCAATACCAAAATGCTCAAAGGCAAATATATATCTAACTGAGGGAGTGGTGAAACAAAAGGGAAAAAAATAAATCAGCACTGAAAAAATAATTAATACCCCAGTTAAAAACCTGGCATATTGTACTAACAAAACCTCCAAAATCCAACCATATGTTGCCTGCAAGAGACACACCTCATCCAAAAGGAAACACATAGACTGTAAATGATTGAATAAGATATGATACTCCACGCAACCAGAATCCAAAAGCAAACAAAAGTAGCTATCATATTTTCAAACAGCAAGTTTCAATCAAAAATTGATCAGAAGAAACAAAGATAGCTACTACATACTGCTAAAGACAACAATTCAATAGGAAAAAATAACAATTTTAAATATCTATGCACTGAATGTTGGTGCACTTGGTTTCATGTAACAAAAATTACTGGCCAAAAAAAGACAGGCACACACTAATGCAATTATTGTGGGTAATGTCAGTATCCCACTGCCACAAATATATAGGTCAGCTACCCAAAAAAATCAACAAAGAAATATCAGAGTTAAACCACACCACTGGAAAAATAGACTTTGTGGGTATCTACAGGGTATTTCACCCAACAGAAACAAGATATATATTTTTCTCAACAGGATGCAGAACTTTTTCCAAACTAGACCGTTCTTAGACTATAAAGTGTGTTTAAGTAAATATAAAAAATTGAAATAATGCCCTATATAGTATTTGACTACAGCAGAATGAAACAGCAAAAAAGTCAACATAAAAAGAAATAGCAAGCACATGGTAATTAAATAATACATCACTGAATAATTAAAGGATCACAAAAGAAATCAGGGAAGAAGTTAAACATTCCTACAGTGAGGTGATAATGGAAGCACAGCATACTAACATCTATGGAACACAATGAAAGCAGTCCTAAAAGGGAAGAATTCAGCTGTGAATGCACACATTAAAAGAATAGAGCAGTCCCAAATAAATAACCTAATGATGCATTTCAAAGTCTTAGGAAAACAAAAATAATTTAAAACCAAAACTAGTAGAAAGGAAGAAATCATAAAGGTCAGAAAAGAAATTAATGAAATAGAGATTTAAAAAAAACACAAAGGAAGAATGAATCAGAGTTGGTTCTTTGAGAGGATAAACAAGACTGATAAACCCTTAGCCAAATTTACCAAGAGGTATAAAAAAAACCCATATCAATGCAATTAGAAATGAAAAAGAGGAAATCACAGCAGACAACACTGAAATCCATAAAATTATAAGAAACTACTTCAAAAAGTTATATTTCAGTGGAGAAATTCCTAGACACACATGACTTACCAAAATTGAAGAAGATATAAAAATCCTGAATTGACCAAGAATAGCAACAAAATAGAGACAATAACCAAAACCCTACCAACTAAGATAAGCACAAGATCTTCTGGAATCATCACAGAATTCTAGCAGAACTTCAAGGAATATTTAACATTAATACTCCTGAAACTCTTCAAAGAATTTGAAAGGGAAGAACTGCCAAACTCATTCCTGGAAGGTAGAATTACCCTGACACTAAAATGGGACAAAGACTTAACAAAAAAGAAAACTACAGGCCAGTCTCTTTAATGAACATAGATACAAAAATCTTCAACAAGAGACTGGCAAATATGGTGCAACAAACAATTTTTTAAAGTCATATGTCATGAGAGCCGGGCGTGGTGGCGCACGCCTTTAATCCCAGCACTCGGGAGGCTGAGGTAGGCGGAGCGTTGTGAGTTCGAGGCCGGCTTGGGCTACAACGCGAGTGCAAGGCCGGCCTGAGCTACATAGTGCGACCCTGCCTCAAAAAACCAGGGCCGGGAGTTTGGCTCAGTGCCTTAAGCGTCTGCCCTGGCAGGCGCGAGGCTGTGGGTTCAATCCCCGGTGCTGCAAAAAAAAAAAAAAAAAAAAAAAAAAAAGTCATATGTCATGAGCAAGTAGGCTTCATCACAAGGATACAAGGATGGTTCAACACACGTATATCAATAAACGTAATACACACTAACAGAAGCAAGGACAAAAATCGTATGATCATTGCAATGGATCCAAACAAAGCCCAACATCCATTAATGGTAATCCTCGAAGAAAATAGAATAGCAGAACCTTATCTCGAATTGATAAAAGCTATTTATGACAAACTCACTGCCAACATCATACTAAATGCGGAAAAATGAAAACATTTTCTCTAAAGTCAGAGTATTCATTTTCACCATTTATCTTCAGTGAAGTACTCAAAACGTTAGCTAGAGCAACCAGGCAAAAGAAAACAAAAGAAACTCAAATAGGGCAGGAAGAAGTCAATTTATCCTTATTTGCAGATGACATAATCTTTTATACAGAAGATCCAAAAAACCCTTAGATCTGCAAACAAATTCTGCAAAGTAGTAGGATACAAAATCAACACATAAAAAGCAATAGAGTTCCTGTATACCAACAATGAAACTGCCAAGAAATCATGAAGACAGCCATATTCACAATAGCTTATATGACTTGCCCTGTTCCTATGGTGAAGAGTAGAGTTAATTTACACACAAGTTAGAATGACTAATTTGTTGTCAAAACCAAGATGCTTTTAAGCAACAGAGAATGCTGTTAACAATTATGCTAAGGATAACAAAACCACAAATAAGGACTCCCCTAAACAAGGCGAGGAACTGAATGAAAATTTAATAGCAAAAGAATGGAGGAATGTAATGGATATTGGAGAGGCAGCCAAGGCAATCATTTTTAAAAATACCTAAAAGAAAATAAAGAACTCAAGAGGTACTAATTACCAAATTCAGTAAATTGTCTATGAGAGGAAACTAAACAGTTTCCTGAAGCCAGCTTGATTTCAACAAGGAATCACCATTAGTGAATGTAACCCTCCAATTTTGTCCTGGATTTCCCCATCCTCCATTAAGACTTTAAGTACCTTAGAGCAAAAATGATGATGTACACCATATTCCATCTCCTCAGAAGTAAACATGAGACTTTGAGATTATTTTCACTGCAATTCAAAGATACTGGCTTCAACAAACCTAGGAAGCAGAGTCTGTGTTATCTCACTGAGTACAGGTAGAAACACCCGGGATACAATCTGAGTTCCAATACCAGCTGGTTGACTAACTTCAGATAAAACATTATTAAATCTCCTAACTTCACATCTGTAAAAGGAGGATAACAACATTTGTGATCCATTTATCACACTGATTTGCTTTGAAACCCAATTTAAGGAAGAGGATATGAAACTCTTTTTGAAATATTTAAAGCATTATACAAGCATAAACCACTATTATTAAAAAATTCCATTAGGCCAGGCATTTTTATGTGCAAGGCAGTTTTAAGGCTATGATAATCACCCTGTTGTAATCGGATATGTAAATGTTCCCAGAGGTCTATTTCGGCTAGCTATTCGGATCAATCAAAGCCGATGATGATGGCACTCATGATGACAATGATATTACTTTAACTCAAAATGAGAGGCAGGAAGTAACGATAGATGATCTCAGACTTTGACCCATGCAAGAAGACTAAGTACCCCTTGGTTGCTTTATTTTTTAAGGGATTTACAGTGATGGCACAATTAAAGCTGCAGCATTTATGATCAAGGTGTGTTTGGTATGTTTGCTCACACGAATTCATTAACTGCTAATTTTGCTGTTTTTCTCTCATTCTCCAAAGATCTAGTTACAATTGAGTTGCATGAAATCTGGCTTTGGAGCCCCTGGAGTGATTCAATCTTAAAATGATCATGGACTTTGAAATGACAGGGAAAAACTGGCCCTGGTTTCTCTTGGCAGTTGCCTGGCAGACAGGCACACCTGAACCTGCTATCATCTTTAGTAGACTACTAATTTGAGAAATATTTCCCTTGTGGGTGCAAGACAAAAAGAAGGTGGAAAAGCAGACAGTGGAAAGCCATGACCCCATGTCCCTTCATGTCTTGTTTAGTATAAAAAGTATACAGAATTTGAAAGTGAGTGCCTGGGAGATGGCAGGAATGTTTCTGTCTCCTGAGCTGACCCTCTTACCAACTTCAGCGTTCTCCCTCAGCATCTGCCAGGAAGCTTCTCATCAATGCATCCAGCATGAATGTGAACCAGCAATAGATTGAACGTGGCAGCATTATTGAAAATTTAGTTTGCAGTAAAGTGAGGCCAAAGTTTTTTATAAAATGTGAAGATAAATGCTTCTTAATTCACATGTGGTGCTCTAGAAAGAGGTGAGCCCACTCAAATGAATAAAGGGCAAGAAGTTAAAACACAGTTTCAGAGATACCCGAGAAAAACCAATTTAATGTGTGTATGTATCTGTATAATCCAGTGTGGTTAAAATGTTGTTTTTTGGGTTTGTTTGGTTTGTTTGTTTGCTTGTTTTGCTGATGTTGTCATTTATGTTAGTTTGGTTTGTTTTTTGTTTTTTGGGTTTTTTGGTGCTCTTTCCTGCATTGTATTTGCATAATTCTCATACTATATTTATTTTTTTATACTTCTTTTAAATAAAGGAAAGCAATTGTTTTTTATCCACAACTATACTTATAAATCCTCTTATAGTCTGAAAATATTAAAAGACTTAGTGTAAGCTTTGACTTGGAGAGTTGTTTATTTGGTACTATTTTACATAGCTACCAAAAATAACATCCTTTTTTTTATTTCCAATATAAAACTAAGGGTCCCATAAGTGGCCACCTACATCAGTCAAAAATAAAGCATTGAGGGACATATCCATTAATTCATACCACTTAAAACAGAAAGCACTCTGCCTAAATCTAAAAAAATTAATCTCAAAGACGTAGTGAGTAGAATAGTGGTGTTCAGAGTCTATGAAGAGCAGCAAGGAGAGGGGCACAGCGAGAGACTGGTGATCAAGTGCAGAATGACAAGCAAGAAGAGTGAGTTCCAGTGTTGCATAGCACAGCAGGGTGACCATAGTTAAGAATAATTTACTGTACATTTCAAAATAGGTAGAAGAGAGGACTTTGTTCCCAACACAAAGAGATAGTAAATGCTTGCCGTGATGGATATGATTACCTGACTTAATCATTATGTATTGTTTTCTTGCATTAAACTATTACAATGCATCTCTTACATATGCACAGTTATGGTGTATCAATTAAAAATACATTTTTTAGAAAGCGCTCTACCTAAAGTCTCTTTAACTTGAACAATTGCATAGGTCCCTAGCTAGCTTGCCTCCCAGTGCCAGTCCTAGCTTCTTTCTCATGACTGAGACATAGTACCTGACACCCACAAGTTAAAGGAGGAGAGGTTTATTTTGGCTTACAGTTTGTCGAGCTTTCAGTTGATAGTTGGCTCTCTCCAAGGCAGGGCAGTACAGCACAGAGCGATGGTAAAGGCATGTCAGTGGGAAGCAGAAAGTGAGAGAGATCAAGGGAAGAATAGGGGAAGAGGTAGATGCAGGCCACACCTCCAGCGACTCACCTCTTCTGACCAGATCTCACTTCCTATCAGCAAGTCAACTATAACCCCAATAATCCAATCCAAAAGCCTCAATTATGAGTGCATGAGGCTCTTTGGGACATTTTAGATACAAATCCTAATGGTGCCCATGAGATCATAAAGAAATCTTCCTGTGTGCATTTACCTCTAGAATATTTTACCTGATGACTCTAGCATCCTCAGGAACACACTCATTCAGAGAAGATGCAACTGTAGTTTAGTACTGCTAAAGAAATGTGCATCAGCCACCATACTAGTCAACCTAGTTCTTTCCTCAAGAGGAATAGATGACCGTAATCTAAACACATTTAAAGACTATAACTCGAAATAAAAATGTAAAGATGAACAAACTGTATAATTGACCTCAGAGTAAAAACCAAAACAATGTTTTGCAAGAACTAGGGAATTTTTGGGAAAGATCGAATTTATGTCTTCAGAGTTATTTGAAAGGGTAACATTTCTATTAAGTAAGCCCTGGCTAGTAGGATTAAAAAAAAAGAAAAGAAAAGAAAACAAGCAGCCACAAATGTAAGAGCTTTTCCCATTGGAAGAAATAGACAAAACATAGGAAAAAAATTTTTTAAAATAGTAATTCATGCTGGAAAGATGGGGTTGTGAGCACATACCCTCTGTCTTCCACCTGATTGTGGGATAAACTATGGAGCTGGAGAGGCCCTGGAGAGTGGAGAGGGAAATGGAGAAAGTGGCCTACTTAGGATTAGTGTCCAATGGAGACAGTTTGCTTGACCTGGTTTGGGTAGTTTCTGTACAGCATCATTTACAAAGCTGAAAGGATCAAAGGCCAGGCATCCAAGGAGAAGGCTGACCACTCTAGCGGAAACTGAAATGAAGTATATTGATTTTGCATCTGCCCCAACAAGACCTGGCTCTTTCAGTTGATTAGATGCCCTGACACAGGAAATCTTCTAGTTCAGCCATGCCACTCTTTCTCAAGAGGAGCTGCACCATTAGGCTAAACTGCCCCTTATAGTGACAGTGGAAAGAAGCTCAGCCCTACCCTCCACATGTACTCAATACACATGCAACCCAAAAAAAGCTACTGGAGGGACCAACATATCAAGTTTCCACTCACTGCTGGTTAATCAGAAAATCTGCTTTTTAAATTCTATTTCTTACCCATCCACCACCAAGTGAAAGACCCTAACAACTTGATTTACATCGGTAGTGTTATGAGAGCGCAAAAAAGGATCCTAGGTTATTTTTTAAAATGGGTTCAGTGCTGGGTGTGGTGGGACAAGCCTGTAATCCCAGCACTCAGGAAGCTGAGGCAGGAGGATTGTAGCAAATTCAAGACCAGCCTGGGCCACGAAGTGAGTTCAAGGCCAGCTTGAACTGCACAGTGAAACCCTGTCTCAAAAAGACAAAAAGAAAAGCCACACCAGCAAGCAAGCCCAGCCTGGGAACTAATGCCATGCACAGACTGCCACTGGACTGGAACAGCCAGACCCCAGCCTCTTCCCATGAGTCAGCACCATTCGTGGACTGTGGGTAAAGAGAACAAGGCCACATCAACAAGCAAGCCCAGTCTGGGAATCAGTGCTATGCATGAGCTACCACTGGACTGGAACAGCCAGACCCCAGACCCTCTTCTGGGGAGTGGGCTAACAAACAAGAAGCACCATCCTCCCCAACCCCCTACTCTCACCGTAAGTGACTGGCTTATCCAGAGAAACACAGACTGATGTTTGATGATAGCTATGGAGGTGAAATGCAATTGGATGCTTGTGGTACTTTGCTGTTTCACAGACATTGCAGATCTAGGGCCAGTGGTCTGATCATAGGTTCAGAGGATAGTGGTACGCAGTGTGACATCTAGGGAGGATCTCCTTCTGAGGGTTGCAGCCATTGTTGATTCCCTATGGTCTTGTTTTAGAAATCCTATATTCATTCCATTTTTTTGTTGAGTTGGGTTTTATTCTCTTTTGTTTTGTTTGATTACATCAAATCCGACGGCAGGAGCAGCTATTTTAAAGATAGCAAGATATATTATGGTAGCAATTTTGGATTTATTATTGGCTTATTTTGAAGTCCTTTATTTCATTCACTGTTTTGTTTTTATTGTTTCTAATGTTTTCCGCTCTGTTTGATTTTTACTATGTCTGAAGCTATCTGCAGCTATTTTGAAGACATCAAGAGGCATTATAGTAATATTGCTGATTTTGTAATGTTTTGAAGTCCTGTATCTCTTACACTGGTTTGTTTTGATTGGTTTTATTCTGTTTTATCCTCTTTAAAATAAAAAAAGACAATAAATAAATAAATAAACAAAATGGGTTCAGTGGCTTAAACATGGAAGACCAGGAAAAAGAACCAAGACGGTCATCTCCTATTGAAGGCTAACATTAGACAGATGACAACTTGAGAAAAAAAATGGAACTTAATGGGATATAACAGAATAATTGTAAATGAAGACTCTGAAAGCCAAAAATGTTTATTTGAAAAAAATTAAACCATAGAAATAAAATTTAAAACTTCATTAGAGGAACACCAAAAGAAAGTAGATACTTCTGAAACCAAAATTTAAGTTGTAAAAGATCATATAGAGAAACTACGTGACAATGAAGCCAAAAGAAGCAAAATAAATATTCTTCTTTTCTGGTTCAAATATGCCAGGCATAACTAACTTCTTAAATGACACATATCTTAACAAAATTGAATGATAATTATGAAAAACACTTATACTTCCAGACATTAACACACACGCATGTACATACACACACATACACATACATTAACTTATACAGGAAAGAAAATAGCATAGAATTTTTCACCTGGAACTCTCAAAGACAGGGAAAAATATATTCACATGCTTTCCAAAGACAAGGAGTATGATCTAAGAAATCTTCTCCAGCCCAGAAATCATCCCTATGAAAGGATGAAAGAATAAATCTTACATGATCACAAAATATATTACCAATGTGTCCTGTCTGAGAAAACACAAAGCAGGGAAAAAAGTAATTCAGGACAAATACCTCAAGTTAGCAAAAGACTGCATGTACAAAAACAACAGTTAGCTGGGGATTTAGCTCAGTGGTGTAAGCGCCTGCCTGGCAAGCTCAAGACTGTGAGTTTAATCCCTAGTACCAAAAAATTTTTAAAAAAGAAAAAAAAGAAAAACAATAGTGAGAGAGAAACTTAGTTTTTTAAAACTAAAAAAGTTATTAAAATCAAAATATGATGATAACATAATTTTTGGTACAAAATAAATGCACATAAGGCATAAAAAGGGAGTTCAAGTAATAGTAAAAACTAGTTTAGAATCAAAACTTCAAAAATATCTAGAAGTTGTGGTTAAGGAAAGAAATTTTGAAGTACAAGTTTATTAGAAAATAGGGCAAGGAGCAGGGAAAAGAAAGAGGAAGTAGAAAAATTGTGTAGTGCAGAACATTGCTCTACTTTAATTTTGAGTTGTTAAAATAGAGACCAAGAACAAAATTTTGAAATTGGTATAGGAGAATGGGAGCAAGAACAAGGAAGACCTTAGACATAGGAAGAATAGGACTGTGTTAGACCTTCTTGGTCCCCCAGAAAATGAAGGATGCGTTTGTTATTCAAACATGCAGGGAATGTTATAAATATTGTCCGTGTATTAGGTTATGCATAAAATGTCAATAAATTCAAAGAGAAAAGACACAACACATTCTTTAAAACTATAATGAAATCGGCCTTTAAAATAGTAGAATAGTACACACACACACATACACACAGAGTAACTTTAATGTACTGCTTTAAGTAATTTTTGGTTTAAAGACATTAAAACAAAAGTTATACATTATGAAAAAATTAATGACAAAATTACTTATCAAAACCTATGTGGTACATTTTAATATGCTATCTGAAGCAAGAAATGAAGAATAATTATAGCTTAAAAGAATTTGTTAAAACTAAGAAAGGTTGAAAACAAAAAAGATAAAATTATAACTGTAGAATCAAGAAAAATGATGAATTCGGTTCAGAAATTTTCAAAGGAAGGACTGAGTAAATGCAACATCATAATTAAATATAAAACAAAAAGTACGTATCAGTAAAACCAAAAATATAATTTTTGGAAGAAACAAAAAAAAATGGCAAACTCTGAAATTCAGAGAAGAGACAGATACAAATACAATCCCTTCTCCAAGTCATCCTTTGGTGACATGAGACTGGGTCCCTTGGAAAGGTCTGTGGTGGCTATTCTTTTGAAAGCCACAATAAAGGCAGACGCTGGCTAACTGGATTCTACGAATTCAGTGACGATGATGGGATGCCAGAGTATTATGTGAAGAAGGAAACTCACAGCACTTGACTGTCAAGGCAGTTATGGTTACTGTAATGGAAGCAGAGCCAGCGTAGTCATCAGAAAGTTTAGACTTGCAGAAATCTTTGGTGTTGGCTAATTGATCACAATGCCCATAGGACTGAAGTAGATGGACAGTGCATTAAAGTTTTACTTGATTTGTGTAAGTGGAAAAGGTCTAGATTTAATGAACAAAGTCTGACTTGAGTAACTACTATGGAGAATTGTGGCCCCTCAGCCAATTCCCAGACACAGAGTACTGCAAAGGAAGGGGAACATAGTGTGACTGACCTCCTAAAAAACTGTATATAAATTTGCCTTAGAGTCCCAAAGAAACCTGATGTCATTTACCAAGGAGATTATACATAAGGGAAGGCAATAATTAGAATTCGAAGATTTCTGGAATATTGATCTAGCACCCTTAAATATTTCTGAGGTTTATGTTGCAAACATTTTGATGTATATGTTCTCTTCGTGGCTCATCATAATGTGTTGTCTGTTGTATTGTGGGTCTTCAGTCTGCTTATCAGTCTAGAAGCAAGAAGAAGCAGAGATAGGTCCTGTATAGGTTAATTGGTTAGAGTTCTCTAGAGCAACAGAGTCAATTGGCATATATATATATATATATATATATATATATATATATATATATATGGATTTATTAAGTATGCTTCCAGTATCAGAGGCAGGAGAATCTACAATGACCACCAGCACACTGGAGAGGCAGCAGATCCTGTAGCTACTCAGCCCAGAAGATGGAAGTTGTAGAACAACAGGATAAAAGATTCAACACCAGTCCAAACCGAAGGCCTAAAACCTTCCCAGAAAGTTGCTGGTATGAGTCTGTGATGAAAGGCTGAAGAAAGCAGATTCAGATGTCCACAGCTGATGGCAGTCGGAAAAGTTGTACCTGTTCAAACAAAATGGGGCTTTCAAGCACAGGCTGACTTCCTCCTGTCTTCCATTCCACCCAGGCTATAAGCTGGTTGGTTGGTGCCACCCACAATTGGATGGGTCATCTCCCTTCAGCTCTCTGGCCTACATGCCTGTCATCTCCACAGACACACCGAGAAATGTGCTTCGCTAATCCTACAGGTGTTCCTTAATCCAGTCAACTTGACATATCTTGATTAATGGTCAGGGGTCCTAAGATGATCAGCACTCTCCTGCAAGTAACTGCCTCAGGGGAGACTATTACTGGTTCTCAAGCAGAGGAAGATTAACTACTCCTTCAGCTAGGGGAGATGTTTCTCCATCCTGTCCAAATATTCTTCAAGTCTCAATGCATTCCATGTCCAAATCCTAATAAAATATGATCACTTCATATGTTCCAAGCCTTGTCATCTAAATCAAGTAAGGTGAGACTATGGGTACCACCCATCTTGAGGTAAAATTCCCATCCATCTGCAGACCTTGAAACTAGAAAACAGGTTATCTGCTCACAAAGTATGGTGTTGGAACAGACATAACAGTTATTAATATTCCAGAAGGGATAAAACGAAAGGAAGAAAAAGACCCACTGGCCCCAAGCAAATTTTACAATCCGGCTAGGCAAACTCCATTTCATTCTGAGACTTGAGAATAATCCTCTGTGGCTCATTGCTGTCCCTACTGGTCCCAAAGCTCCACACTTCTAGTCATTGTTCCCTTTTTCTTAATGGCCAGAACATGGTTGCAACTGAGCAGCTATATCAGCCTTTTTCTTGCCTATTGAATGTGGGGATATTTACAACCTCCTGTCATTTAATTTCATTCTGTCTCTGTCACTTACTACCCAAGATAGTACTGTTTTAGCTGACACAACATTCTCAAAAAACTGTATGTCTTCTGTGTATGTCATGGGAATTTATGCCATTAAACAAGAGGTTTCTCCACAGATATTTTCTGAACAGTTGTATCTCCATTCCCGCTTTCTTCTTGGTTGAGGAGATCTGTAAGTTACATACTTCATCTCTATAAATAGAGCTCTGTTTGAATGAATAGGCTAATCTTTCGATTCTTCCAAAGCACTAGCAAAAAGTTGGCCACTGATACTCTTGGCTTTCTCTTTAGACCATGGTCTCCTGGCAGTGATGATCTGAATCTTAGCGTATTTTCCAGACTGGATAGGCCAAGAATTTCCCAAATCATCAAATCCTAATTTTTTCTTAAAAGTTCTTCCCTCAATTTATCACTTTTTTATCTCATCTCACACTAATCAGGAAGAAGAAGCCAGACTACATCTTCGTAACTTCTCTTGGGTATCTCCTCAGTTAAATATCTAAGTTCATTACTTACAAATAGTTTTTTCTACACAACTGTCACATACAATTCAGGTAAGATTCTTGCTGTTACATAACAAGGATCTTTCTCTCTCCAGTTTTAAAAATATGTTCCTCACTTTCTTTTGATCTCTCACTTGCAGAGTCTTTTTTTTAAAGAGGTTAGAACCAAAGAAAATAAAACAGAATAAAACCAATCAAAACAAATCAGTGTAAGTGATACAGTACTTCAAAACAATACAAAATCAACAATAGTCACCATAATGCCTCTTGTTGTCTTCAAAATAGCTGCGGATACCTTCAGACATAGTAAAAATCAAACAAAACAGAACAGAGTAGAACCAATACAAACAAAACAAAGAATGTGATAAAGGACTTCAAAACAAGCCAATAGTAAATCCAAAATTGCTACCATAATAAAGCTTGCTATCTTTGAAATAGCTGCTTATGCCATTGGATATAACTAAATCAAAGCAAAACAGAACAAAGCCTAACTCAACAAAACAATGAAAATGCTGCAGGACTTCAACACAAGGTAATAGGGAATTAACAATGGCTACCACCTTCAGAAGGAGATCCTCCCTAGATGCCACACTGCATACTGCTATCCTCTGAAAAAATGATCAGACCACTGGTCCTAGACCTACAAGGTCAGTGAAACACCAAAACACCACAAGCATCAAATTACATTTCACTGCAATAGCTATCATCACAGCCTGTGTTTCTTCAGATCAGCCAGTCCCTTATTGGGGTGGGGGGTTGGCTTTTCTTGTTTGCCAGCCCACGTGCCAGAAGGGGCTGGGGTCTGACTGTTCACCACCATTGGTGGCCCACACATAGCGCTGGTTCACTGGAAAGGCTTGCTTTGTGGTAAATCCTTGTTCTCTCCACCTACAGTCCACAAATGGCTCACTTGCAGAGTCTTTAACATCAGTGTTTCTACCAATCACTTGTTCAAGGCAATCTATGCTTTTTTTACCATGACTCTCAAAATTCTTCTAAGCTGACTGTATTGCCTTATTACAAAGTCACTTTCATATATTTTTGATATTTATTAAGCAGTATCCCACTCTTGAACCAAAATCTTTGTTAATTTCCTATGGCTACTGTCACAAGTGCCTCTACTTAGTGACTTAAACAATATATATTTATTGTCTTATTGTTTTGGAAATCAGAAGTCCTAAACAAGCCTTCACTATGCCAAAATCCAAGCGTCTGCACAGGGACATGCTCATTCTGAAGGCTCTGTCTTTTCATGTTTTCAGAGTTGTACTCCTTGGCTCATGGCCCTTCAGCCGTCCTCAAAGCCAGAAGAGTAACATCTTGTGTCTATACCACAATCCCTTCTGTCTGTGTAATTAAATCTCCCTCTTCCTCTCTCTTTTAAACAAACTTGTGACTATATTTATAGCCCACTCAAGTAGTCAAAATCTTCCCAACTCAAGATCTTTAGCTTAAGCACATCTACAAAGGCCCCTTTGCCATACAAGGTAACAATCACAAGTTTCCAATATTGGGATTTAGATATTTTGGGGGGCCACACTTCCCTACAATAGCTCACCATACATGGTACTGGGAAGAGGGTGCTACATATTGTGATCTTTCCTTGCTCACATCTAGATTTGTGTGACAGGTTGGATTGTCAATTTGACTGGCTTGACAGCTGCACACTATTAGGTGGGTCACTTGGGTACTATATCTGGTCACTGGTCCCTTCTCTCAAATGCTTTACCCTGGGCTCGGCTTCTAGTTGCCATAAGATGAGAGCAGTACCCCTCTGCCAAGTTCTTCCACTGTAATATTTCTGCTTTGGAGCCAGTCAATTGTGCACTAAACCTTCTAAAACTGTGAGCACACATAAGCTCTTTCTTCTTTGTCAGGTGTTTGGTTCCAGGAATGAAAAGCAGACTAATACAATATTCTTGTGTTTTTGAAAAATATTTTTGACCTTTGTTCTTAAGTGCAGTTTAGTTACTGGGAAGCAACTTGGTCCACTTTCTTGTCACTGGGACAAAATATCTGATACCTGCATCTTAAAGGAGAAGAGGTTTTTTTGGCTCACGGTTCAGGGGTTCCATTTAAGTCGACAGTTGGCTGGCTCCAAAACAGGAATATCACTGCAGAGGTGTGTGGTGAAGCAAAGCTACTCACTTCATGGGAAGCAGAGCACAGGGAAACAGTACCACGGACAATATGTACTCCCTAAGGTCATGTCCCTGTTACCTACCCATACACCCCCAGAAGTGTACTCTACTAATCTGGTATATATCAAGCCTATCAAGTTGACAGTCAAGATTAATTATTTGACTCTTTCAAGACTTATATTTAAACTTTGCTAGGTGAGAATTAGAACAGTCTCTAATCAATGGCTAATTTGCTTCTAATAACTTTCTGAATTCTCTACCCAATTCCTGGTGAACTATGAGGTCTTTTACTCTGGTTGATGAGAACATGATTTATTTCTGGCCCTGTGTGAGTGCCAGGGAATGCCCTTCTTCTGCTTTTGGTTGGGATTTTATCTCCAGTCACAGGTACTTTCAGCACTCAGATGAATACTAACACGAAACCCTCTGCAGATGTCTGGAACTTTTATGACAGCTCCCTCCTCTTTTGTACTCTGCCCTAGGAGCTCTATCTAATTGTTCTCCCAAGACTCTCAAATTTTCCCTCACTGCAGGAAATCTGTTTTCCACTGCTGGGTGTCCTCTCTGCTCTGTGGCCTGGAAACTCTCTCCAAGCAGTAATATGTGCAATTATAGGGTTCATCTTATTTGTTTCTCATCTCACATTGATCACTGCCATGCATTGCCTGGGATCCAAGGTTTAAAAACTATTGTTCCATATATTTTATCCAATTTTCTAATTGTTTCGGGTATGGGGGTAAATCAGGTCCCTGTTATTGCATCTTTACCAGAAGCAGAAGTTTATAAAATTTATGCAATAATACAAAGGAACCAGAAGAATAGAAAAATTTTGAAAAACAATGTATTTTGAGGATTCACATGTCACCTGATTTCAAGTGTTATAACAGACCTGTAGTAATCAAGATAATAGATATTTACATAAGGATAGTTGCATAAATCTTTATGATGGTATGCAGAGTTCAGAAATAGACTCTACACATATATAGTAAATTTCTTTTACAAATAAAAGGAAAAGAATGTTCTTTTAGCCAACTAATGCTGGAAAAATTAGATACCCACATATAAAAATAATGAATCTTGACCTTCATTTTGCACCATATCCAGAAGTTACCTTGAAATAAAAATCATAGATTTGAACTTCAAAATTTAAAATTATATAATATCCAAACATTTTAGGATAAATTTTTTTTTGTGATATTGGGTTATGCAAAAAGTTTTTAGATAGGTCATAAAAAACATGAACCAGTTTTTAAAATGAACATCTTCCAATGAAAATCTGCTTTTTGAAAGAGCTTACTTTTAAAAATTAAAATGGAAGATGGGGGAAAATGCTTGCAAAAGATATATTTGATTAAGAAATTATATCCAAAATATATAGAGAAATCTTATAACTCAATGATAAGAAGTATACATGCAACCATCATTTTCAAATGATTCAAAGATTTAAGTAGATACTTTACCAAAATTGATATGAAACTATCATAATCAAAGTGAAGTATGCTTGACCTCACTTGTCATTTGGAAAATCCCAATTAAAATCCCAAGGAAATACCACTCTGTAGCTCCTACAATAGTAAAACTAACACCTGAAAATTCCAGTTGCTGGAGAGAATGTGGAGTAACTGAAATCCTCACAAATTGTTTATGAGAATATAAAGTTGCTTTGCCACTTTGGAAATACTTCACAGGCTTTTTTAAAGTTACACATGCACGCAGCAAATGACCTACCAATCCCCTCCCCGCCGTCAGTAGTTTCCCAAGCAAATTAAAAACATGTCTCATCACAAAGATTTACACAGATGTTGAAAGCAACATCATAAGTGATAACGCTAAATTATAAATGATCTTAATGTTCTTTGGTAAACGAATAAACCAACTGAGATACATTCATACAACAGAATACTATTCTTTTTTTTTTAAATTTTATTTGAGCAAAGAAAAACAAAACAAACAAAAACGAAAACAACAACAACAAAAAAAACGACATATATAGTAAAAACAACAAGCAAAAGAGACAAGCAAACAACTAGAGTAAATACACAACATTGCAGGTTTACAAAACCGGAAGATAGAAGCTTGACAATGGTTGCAATTTGCGCATCGTTATCTTTAAAATGGTTTCTTACATTAACAGATATAGACATGCAAGATTGATCCAAT